>JAPEVW010000025.1:2069194-2359194 GCA_027921565.1 Artemia sinica | reverse complement strand
TGAAAATATTAACAAATCGGTTTGGCTGTTGACACTGTTTTTGTTAGAATGGTCAGTTACCATTATCGAACTTTTATGCAGGAATTCATGATGCCTTTGGTGGTAGTGTTTCTTTTTCCTTTCATTTTTTTCTTAACTCTAATGGCGATCATCCAACTTAGTAAACTAGTATAATGGTTTAAGTAGTTACCAATTTATGTTCATACTGAAAGTTGGTTCATTTTTTCATATGGGAAGTTAAAGATTTTGTGTTAGTTGGTTCAATCGGTAAGGAAATATCTCAAAACTAAAAATAGGGGTTCTGACACCAAAATCATCTGAAGTTGAATTTGAAATTTAATTTACCCTTTGAACGATAGATTCAATAACAAAAGAAAAGGAAAATGATATATTCATGAACAAATTGGTTTCGTCAAGAAATGCTAAAAAATTCAGGCTCATAGGCAGCGCAATAGTCCTGCATAAGTAAAATGTGATATGGCTTTTTTTTGTCCCAGACCACTTCGTATGGAAGTATTTGTCGTAAATATATTGGACTGGGCTGATTCGATTTTAAAATAAAAGTTTCCTGTGGCCTTGGAGGGTAACCCACCCCTTCCTGCGCCCCTTCTAGCTGCTTTTCCCGCCTTCGTATCCGATCAATAGCTGAGACAGCCATTTTTTTTCAAAATAGTCAAAGGGTTCAATAATTATGGCTCCGTGTTTTGACATACCCCCCCCCCATCCCTTGTGACAAGGTCTTTAAAATTTGCATAATGCCCATTATTTACATTTAGGTTTTGGTATTGAGAAAGGGGAGCATGTTTGAAAACGGCTAAGTGTATTAAGGTTAAACTTTCAGGGAATATTGAGGGAAATGTTGAACTAAAAAACAAAAGACGCTACGTGAATCCATGTGGTCTAAAATGCGTATCTGCAACATCTCAGAAGCGCCTAAAGGTTTAAATTTAAACTTTCAGGGCATGTTAAGGGGAATGTTGATGAAATTAAAAGACCCCATGTACCATGTGTAAAATTAAACCGAAAGACACTAGGCGCATCTGGGTTGTCAAAAGGGTGTATATGCAATAACTAAGGGTCGGCTAAGGGTAATTTGAAACTCTCAGGGATGGTTGAAGGGGGGAGGGTATAGAACTAAATCAAAAGACACCATGTTCACTCAGGTTGCCAAAGGGGCGTATCTGTAATATCTCAGGAACAACTAAGGGTATTTAGTTGAAACTTTCAAGGCATGTTAGGGTGGGAGTTAAACTTAAAGACACTGTGTACATCCAGTTTGTCAAAAGGGCATATCTGCGATATCTCAGGAACGGCATAGTGTATCAAGTTGGAACTCTCAGGAAGTACTAAGGGGTTGTGTTAAACTAAATCTAGAGACACTGTCTGTATCCAATTTGTCAAAAGAACGTATCTGCATTATCTCAGGAACGGGTAAGGGTATTAAGCTGAAAGTTTTAGGGCGTCTCGAATGGAATGATCTAAATCGAAAGCCACTATGTACTTCCAGGCTATCGAAAGGAAATACCACAAAAAGGAGTAAGACTAACGCACCCTAAGTCTTCTAAACGCTAGAACGCCATTTGCGCTTTACTGAAAACAAAATATATTTTAAGTGTTTTTTTTTCTATTATAACGCAAATAAATCTAAAATTGCTCATTCGAAGCGAAAATCTACGAATAACGGGTAAAGTGAACCACTGTTGAAAAAAAAATTACCCGTTATTAATATATTTTCGTTTCAATTGTAAATGGAAGGCAGTGTGGTCTACGAAATTATCTAGAAAATTGTTTAGTTTTCTAGGAATCAATATCATATACTCAACAGTCATTCAACTTTCAATAGTTCTTTTCAGTAGTTTTGGTTATTATGGTGATTTTCTTTTATGTTTCGAAAAAAATTAAAACACACTCCTTGAAACAGTTTTCAGTAAAACACAAATGACGCTTTAGCCTTTAGAAGCGTTAGGCCCACCCGTCTTTGTGGTAATTTCTGTTCGTTTTGAGTTTAATTTGATTCTTCAGTGTAACTTATGTTCATTTTGGGTCTTATTGATTCATTGATAGTGATTTCTGTTCGCTTTAAGTTTGAATTATTATTTCACCTTATTAGTGCCCGTCTTTGGTTTAGTTTGAAAAAGCTCTACATTTTTTGAATGTAAATTCTTTTTTGGAAAGTTTCTCTTAAAGTTAATTCTTAACAAACGAACCTACAGAGTGTCTCCAAATTTTCAAAAGCAAATGTTATAGCACATGGCTTATTTTAAGACTTGAATTTACACTGTTCGCCAAACTCAACTTGGCTACCTCACTTGTCAGAATTTCAAAACAGTATTTTGGTGATGTCTCATACTTTACGCGATTCCAGACAGCTATTACTTTGCATTTTAGTTTATCGCACCAGTTGGCTGTCAGAAGGTTGTTTCTGTAGGTTTAAAAAGTTAATAGAGAGCAAACATTAAAAGGGGCATAAGCAGTAGTCCTTTGGGACCAGCCTCTACCTCAAAATATCCGTAGTAACCATTTCGAGCCGCCCTAGCTGAGTGGATGACACGCTGGACTTCCAATCCTGTATTCTTTGGGCCGGGGTTCAAATCCTGCTGTTGTCATTCCTTTGGTTTGGAGTGGAGTCATGGTGTGAGACTGCAAACTCAAATACCTTGAGTCTGCGGAGCTTACGGTTAAACAAATTCCTACGAAGCATTTGAGTTTCAGATGCTAGGTGAGGTGGAAGACGCCTGGTCCTGCTACAAGTTCAACTAAGTAAGTTCTATTCCGAAGACGATGGATTTTTACTATTTTCGCTGAAATTTCCTGGATTTCTAAAGTAGCCCTGTTTTTATTAACCTCCCCTCCCATAAAATAAATTTATGAAATTGTATTTGCATATGAAACCTAATGTTTGCTCTTGTTTAAGAATTGCTCTCGCTTCGATTGAAAGTAAATTTTATAACAATTATTTCCTATAGATTATTTCCTCAATGATAAAAAAAAACTTTTGAAATAACGATTCGGGTTTTAAACTGACTCTTTCTTTAATGTTTTATGCCGAAAAAGTTTTCAAAATTTACTTTAGGCCTGAATTCCCTGTGAAGCATTCGAATTTGTGACAAGCCTACAGCTGTATTGTGCACCGAAAAAAACAATCATTATTTACATACATTTTTTAGATGAAGTTCTATGTCCCATCCCACAGAAGCAGGTGTGTAAAGTTCAGGACATTGTCTGCCAAATTTCTTTTCAGTTCTTAAATCTTTGGTGGGTTTCCATCAGAATTTTGGGACAAGATTTGTCTGCCACAACAGTGCTTCTTCTAAAGTATATAAAAATTGCTCTTGCAGCTTCAACTAGTGCCTTCAGTTCACTTATTTATTCAATTACTTCCGTCGCAATTAGATTAAGAATATATTCAACGCATGATACTTGGCGAACACCCACATTTTTCATTGCACGCACTATGTTCGCACCATTGTCAGTGGCTACAGTTGAAATTACATCTTCAATCGTCCGTTCTTCTGTCACCTCTTTAAGATGAAGCAGATATAAAGAGAAGTTTGGCTATCACTCATTTTTTTTTGTACACAGTGCTCTCCTATTTAGTATAAGTGATCAGTGTAATAAGTGATCATTAAATAGGCTTCAATAGCTCTGGAAACTTAAATGTCTATCTTAAGTTCCACCAAGTCAACTGCAAACAGCTATTTTGCCAGAAAAGCCCTCTGTTGCACTTATGTAGTGGATAGCCAGGATGTGGTAATCTTTTTCGACTTTGTAGAGGATATTTTGGATTATGTACCTACTTCTGAAATATATGGTTTTCAACAACAGATAGAGGCTGTATTTTCAACAGCCACGAGGTTTGATAACAGAAGTATCATATTCTATGATATTTGTTTGCTTTTACTTCTCTGGAATCTCATTCAGGGAAGAAACAACTCGTTTATTCCCTACAGTCACTTTATCAATAGACACATCAGACTCAAGAGGCCTCAAGATTCATGCCCCTTCCTCCTATTCAGTACATGTATTAGTCATTGCACTATTTACTAGGGAAGACTCTTTAGGTTCCGTTATATCTGCAGAACTAGATCGAACTCGGTAATATCAAACAGTTCGTGGTAACGAACTGTAAGTAAGGAGCGACCCGGCTCAATGGTAACCGAAACTCTAAAAAACGGAATTTTGATACCAATAGATACATCAAAAGAATCAAATTTTAATTCTGATTTCAAATATAAAGTTTCATCAAGTTTAATATTACCCATCAAAAGTTACGCGCCTGAGAAAATTTGGCTGATGTTCGAAAAAAGGAGGAAAGACCCCCTAAAAGTTATAAAACCTTAATGAAAATCACACCATCATATTCTGCGTATCAGAGAACCCTACTGTAGAGGTTTCAAGCTCCTATCTACAAAAATGTGGAATTTTACATTTTTGCCAGAAGAAAGATCACGGGTGCGTGTTTATTTGTTTGTTTTTTTTTTCCCAGGAGTGATCGTATCGACCCAGTGGTCCTAGAATATCGTAGGAGGGCTCATTGGAATGGAAATTAAAAGTTCTAGTTCCATTTTTAAGTGACCAAAAAATGGAGGGCAACTAGGCCCCCTCCCACGCTCATTTTTTTCCCAAAGTCACCTGATCAAAATTTTGAGATAGCCATTTTGTTCAGCATGTTCGAAAATATTATAAGTATGTCTTTTAGGATGACTTAATCCCCCGAAGTTCCCGGGAGGAGGGCTGAAAGTTATGAACTTTACCCAATGTTAACATATAGTATTGGTTATTGGGAAGTATACTGTACAGACGTTTTCAGGGGAGATTTTTCCTGGTAGTGGGGGGGTGGGGGTCGGGGGTTATGTGGAAGGATCTTTCCATGAAGTAAGTTTTCATGGGGGAAGGGACATTGCTATGAAGGGGACGCCGGACTTCCCAGCATTATTTAAAAAAGATCAGAAATTAAATATAAAAAAACACGTTTTTCAACTGCAACAGCAGCAACATCAAAACTTTAAACGAACAGAAAATATTACATATATGATTGGGTTCACCCCCTAGTCAATAACTCACTCTTTAAGCCAGAGATTTTTTAGTACTTTCATAAGAGCTATTTATTCTAATTAACGGCCTTTGTGATTAAGCGGTCAGTTTTAAAGAATTGGAACAAAATTCGAACTTTCGCTTAAAGAGCAAGGTATTGACTAGGGGGCGAACCCCCTAATATACGTATTGAAAATATATGAATATAGAAGTTCGTTACGTAAATTAATTCGTAAGTTACGTATATTTATTACTAATAAAAACGTTCGTAAATAAAAAGAAACAAGTTTCGAGAAAGCCATTTAACCAAATAAAAGTAAATTAATATGAATATTTTGTTTTAATTATTCATGTACTGTGAGCCAAGATCAAAACATGCATTTATTCAAAAACGTTCAAAAATTAAATAAAAAAACAAGTTTTTTTAACTGAAAGTAAGGAGCGACATTAAAACTTAAAACGAACAGGAATTATTCCGTATATGGAAGGGGCTGTCCCCTCCTCAACGCCTTGCTCTTTACGCTAAAGTTTGACTTTCTCACAACTCTATTTTTTTTAAACAATAAAAAACTTTAGCGTAAAGAGCAAGGCGTTGAGGAGGGGACAGTCCCTTTCATATACGGAATAATTTCTGTTCGTTTTAAGTTTTAATGTCGCTCCTTACTTTCAGTTAAAAAACTTATTTTTTTTTTTTTATTTAATAATCTATAAAAGGTGAGAGCGGTGGACCTGTCACAGGTTAAGGCTCCTCTGGAGTGAAGCGAGTCTGTCGTATATCTGATAAATGTGAGGTTGAAAACATACACTTACTTTATGGACTCTCCAATAATTCAGTTCCATTAGGATTGACGGTAGATAATCAACTAATAACTGACAACATCCAACACACTATTATCGAATGACTACAGACAAATATGGACTTTCTTTCATACATTTTAAAAGTTCTGACATTAATCCAAAGTCGTTTTTAGGGGTGGGGGCAACTAAGGAAGTTGCCAAAGGTGCCGTGGCCTAGGAGGGGGCACAGCTGGGAAATTACCCACTTCGATATAATTTTTCACTTTGATTCGGCTTTTTTTATATTTAAATCGGGGGGGGGGGGGGGAGCATTTAATTAATTTGTACCCCGGTGCCATCAACCCTAAAACGGCTGTGTATAAATAATATATAAGGGCTAACGCCAAATTTTGTGATTTCAGGTAACGTAATTAAATGGAAATTTTGAAGAGGTTTTAACCTTTAAAATAATGTAAAAATATTATCCTGCTCGCAAAAAAAAGGACATTAAGCTATAAATACCTATGGTACGATTCCTTACATTAATCCTGCTTAATCTGGATCTTATCTAGGATTCAAAAACTGCCCTTCTAAGCGTAAGCATTGCGTATGCAAAACCCCATAGTATACAAAATGGCGCCAAAAATGCTGCTATCTAGTTCTGAACATGCATCATTGTGGCAGCTAAAACTACAACTTAGTATAGAGTAACCATAATAGCTGGATTTGAAAAGCACATTTAGCAACAATTGTCTAGTGAGGAAAATTTCCTAATTTCAAAATAAAAACTGATTAGAAATAAAAACTGATTTCAAAATAAAAACTTTTATTGTTTTATTTATTAAAGAGGGAGGCTTTGAATAGATTGGGATATAGGAGGAGCGTGCGTAGCTGTGATGGATTCAAGTGCCTTGGTGCAGCAGTGAGTTGTTAGTAGTAGAATTTGTTTATGATCAGTTGATTTAGATCTAACTAATCAATAATTCGTGATTATGAAGAAATTCTAGAATTCTAAAAAAGAGCCTGAAACCCCTTAGAAAAGATGCCAAACCAAAATTAAAGTCCACCATTCAAATAACATTGTTAAAAGCCCTTGACTGAAGATTTACAGTCCCCCATCTTGAAAACAAGTAAAATTGCATGTTTGGATGGTTGCTAATGTGTCTCTTTTTTCCCTTCTTTTTTCCCACGGGGTCATCATACAAAACATAAGATATTAGAATTAGAGAGATTAATAAGGCATCAAGTGAAAGTTAATCTGTATTGTCACGTATGGCACCAAGCTTGAGCGTCAGATGCTATAGGAAAGGGTCACTTTTGGGCGAAATAGAAAACTGGAAAGTACACCATTAAAACTGCCATTATAGAAAATCTTTAACCGAAGATCTACCGCACACAGTCCCTGTCTTGAAAAAAAAAGAAGTTAAATTGCATGTTTGCCTTAATAGCACTGACGTGTCTCTTTTTCTTCACGGGGTCGTCGTATGGAACAGATGTTCATAGGGAGACGAATAAGAAATCATATGTAACTTAATGTTAATTGTTTTGTACTTTTTGCAAATCGACATATATAGCGCCCAATTCGATTGCCACTTTTGAGTCCCATTTCCATAATCGAGTTGATGAGAAAATTGGAAAGCAAAGCATTGAAATTGTCAACATAAAAACCTCTTGTACGAAGGTTTGCAATCCCCCATCTTAAACAACAGGAAAATGGGTAGCACTGATGTATCTTCCTTTTATTTTTATTTTTTTCAATGGGGTCGTCACATAAAATAGATCCTCGTGGACAGACGAATAAGAGCTTGTATGAAAGCCAGTGGCAATTTTCACGTGCTTTATGTAAATCTTTACTGATAGCGCCACGTTTTAGTGCTATATGGTGTCGAAGAGTGCCACTTCTGAGTGCCCTTTCCGGAAATGAGTAGATGAGAAAACAGGTTATTCGCTCTTAAGAAAGGTAATATGTATGCATTTTGTCGAGTTCTATTTTTTTTATTAATAAACTAAACTAAAAGTACTATAAGGCAAAGGCTAAGAAAGGTTAAAATAGGTGGATCAGAGGCAACGCTATAGCGTTGCCTATAGTAAAGGCCATACGGTTCCAATGTTTTATTATTTATTTATTTATTGTTATTTTTTTTCCCAGAGGTACTTCATATGGAAGGGATCGTCGCATACACTTCAAAGGGGGCTCATTCGATTGGAAATCGAGAGTTCTATTGCCCTTTTTAAGGGTCAAAAGTAATTGGAAAGCAACTAACACCCTTCCACGCCCACCATTTACCCAAACACATCCAATCAAAATTTTGAGATAGCCGTTTTGTTCTACGTAGTTGATTTCCAGATAGAAATTATGTTTTTGAGAAGGACACTCCCCCCACAGCCCTCAGGGCAAGGGTTGTAAGTTATGCACTGGAGGCATATAAGCTTTCTATAGAAAGCTTTGTCGTAGAAACTTCAACAAGGGCTCATTCGATTGGAAATTCAAAGGGCTAGTGCCCTTTTTAGTAGTTGAAAGTGATTAGAGGGCAACTAACCCCCTCTTAGGTCCACCTTTTCCCCAAACACATCCAATCAAATTTTGAGATAGTCATTTTGTTCAACGTAGTTGAAAATTCTGGAAATTAGATCATTGAGAATGACAACCCCCCACAGCCCTCAGGGCAAGGGTTGTAAGTTATGCCCTAGGGGCATATAAGGTTTTTTATAGAAAGCGCTGTCGCAGAAAGTTCAAAAAGGGCTCATTCGATTGGAAATTTAAATGGCTAGTGTCCTTTTTAATAGTCGAGTGACTGGAAGGCAACTAACACCCCTTCCACGCCCACCATTTCCTCAAACACATCCAATCAAAATTTTGAAATGGTCATTTTGTTCTACGTAGTCGATTTCCAGATTGAAATTATGTTTTCGAGGCGGACACCTCCCCCCCCCCTCACAGCCCTCAGGGCAAGGGTTGTAAGTTATGCCCTGGGGGCATATAAGCTTTTTATGGAAAGCTTTGTCTTAGAAACTTCAAAAAGGGCTCATTCGATTGGAAATTCAAAGGGCCAGTGCCCCTTTTAATAGTCGAAAGTGATTGGAGAGCAACTAACCCCCCTCTCACGCCCACCTTTTCCCCAAACACATCCAATCAAAATTTTGAGATACCGATTTTGTTCAACGTAGTTGAAAATTCTGGAAATTAGGTCTTTGAAGATGACAGCCCCCCCACAGCCCTCAGGGCAAGGGTTGTAAATTATGCCGTGGGGGCATATAAGGTTTTGTAGAAAGCGTTGTCGCTTGACACTTCAAAAAGGGCTCATTCGATTGGAAATTTAAATGAATAGTGTCCTTTTTAATAGTCGAGTGATTGGAAGGCAACTAACACCCCTTCCACGCCCACCATTTCCTCAAACACATCCAATCAAAATTTTGAAATGGTCATTTTGTTCAACGTAGTTGAAAGTTCTGTAAATTATATCTTTGAGCAGGACGCTCTCCCCACAGTCTTCAGGGCAAGGGTTATAAGTTATGTCCTAGGGGCATATATGGTTCTTATGGAAGGAATGCTCGTATTCAGAGAGGGCTCATTTGATTGGAAATTGAAAGTTCTAGTTCACTTTTCAAGCGTCAAAAGATATCGGAGGGTAATCAGCCCCCCACGCCCTCTTTTCCCACATGCATCCGCTAAAAATTTTGAGATATCTATTTTGTCAAAAATAGTTCGAAGATCATAAAAAAACTCCGGTTTCGACAAAACCCCCCAGGGTCCGGGGGCAGGCGTTGTAAGTTATGCCCTGGGGGCATATACGGTTCTTATGGAAGGGATGCTCGTATAAACTTCAAAGATGGCTCATTTGATTGAAAATTGGAAGTTTTATTTCACTTTTTAAGAGTCAAAAGAGATTGGAGGACACCTAGCCCCCCCCTCCCCATTCACGCCCTTTTTTTCTCAAACCCATCTGATAAGAACTTTGAGATAGCCATTTTTTTAAAAAATATTTCAAAAACCATATAACGAAAACTCCAGGGTCGACACAGCCCCCCAGGGCCCGAGGGCAGGCGTTGTAAGTTATACCCTGGGGGAATATATAGTTCTTATGGAAGGGATGCTCGTAAAAACTTCAGAGAGGGTTCGTTTGATTAGAAATTGAAAGTTCTAGTTCAGTTTTTGAGAGTCAAAAGAGATTGGAGGGCAACTGGCTCCCCACGCCCCTTTTTTCCGAATGCATCCGATAAAAATTCTGGGATAGCTATTAAGTTTAAAATTGTTCAAATGTCGAATAACGAAAATTCAGGTGTCAACACAACCCCCCAGGGCCCGGGGGCGGGCGTTGTAAGTTATGCCCTGGGGCATATATGGTTCTTATGAAAGGGATACTGGTATAAACTTCAGAGAGGGCTCATTTGATTGGAAATTGAAAGTTCTAGTTCACTTTTTAATAGTCAAAAGAGATCCGAGGGCAACCAGCCCCCCCCCCCGCCACGCCTTCTTTTTACAAACCAATCTGATGAAAATTTTGAGATAGACATTTTGCTAAAAAAAAAAAAAAATAGTTCAAAATTCGGATAAGAAAACTCAAGTGTCAATACAACCCCCCAGGGCCCAGGGGAAGGCATTCTAAGTTATGCCCTAAAGGAATGTATGGTTCTTATGAAAGGGGTGCTCGTATAAACTTCATAGAGGGCTCATTTGTTTGGAAATTGAAAGTTCTAGTTCACTTTATAAGAGTCAAGAGATTTAAGCGCAACTCGCCCCCCCCCCTGCCCTTTTCCCCCAAGCTCATCTGCTAAAAATTTTTTGTTAGCCAGTTTTTTTTAAAAAATTGTTCAAAAATCAGATAACAAAAACTCTGGTGTAAACACAACCCTCCAGGGCCCAGGGGGTAAGCGCTGTAAGTGTTGTCCTGGGGGCATGTATGGTTCTTATAAACGGGATGCTCGTATAAACTTCAGAGAGGGCTCTTTTGATTGGAAATTGAAAGTTCTAGTGCAGTTTTTAAGAGTCAAAAGAGATTAGAGGGCAACTATCCCCCCTACGCCCCTCTTCCCCCAAATGCATCCGATAAAAAATTTGAGATAGCCATTTTGTTAAAAATAGTTCTAAGGTCAGATAAAAAAAAAACTCCGGTGTCGACACAACCAACCAGGGCCCGGGGGCAGGTGTTGCAAGTTATGCCCTGGGGGCATATATGGCTCTTATGGAAGGGATGCTCGTATAAACTTCATAGAGGGCTGGTTGGAATGGAAAATGAAGGTTCTAGTTCAATTTTTAAGAGATCGGAGAGCCCCTAGCCCCCCTTTTTTCCCCAAACCCATCCGATACAAATTTTGAGATAGCCATTTTTTTTAATAGTTCAAAGGCCTGGGGGGCAGGCATTGTAAGCTATTTCCTGGGGCCGTATATGGTTCTTATGAAGGGGATGCTCGTATAATCTTCAGAGAGGGCTCATTTGAATGGAAATTAAAAGTTCTAGTTCATTTTCACAGAGTAAAAAAAGATCGGAGGGCAACCAGCCCCTTCCGCCCTCCACGCCTTTGGGTTTATTGGATAGATAAACCCATCCGATAAAAATTTGAGGTGACTATTTTGTCAAAAATAGTTCAAACATCAGATATTAAAACTCCGGGGGTCGACACAACCCCCCAGGGCCCAGGGACAGGCGTTATAAGCTACACTCTGGGGATATATATATGGTTCTTATAGAAGGGATGCTCGTATAAACTATAAACTCATTCGATTTCCAATCGAATGAGCCCCACGACGACCCCTTCTATAAAAACCTTATATGCCCACAGGGCATAACTTAAAATCTTTGCCCTGAGGGTTTTGGGGAAGTGTCCTCCTCAAAAACATATTTTCTATTTGGAAATCAACTACGCTGAACAAAATGGCTATCTCAAAATTTTGATTGGATGTGTTTGAGGGAATGATGGGCGTGGGGAGGGGGGCTAGTTGCCCTCCAATCACTTTCGATTAGTAAAATGGGCACTAGCCCTTTGAATTTCCAATCGAATGAACCTTTTTTGAAGTTTCTACGACAACTTCTTCTTTAAAAACCTTAAATGCCTCCAGTGCATAACTTAAAACCCTTGCCCTGAGGGTTGCGGGGGAGTGTCTTCCTCAAAAACATATTTTCTATCTGGAAATCAACAACGCTGAACAAAATGGCTATCTCAAAATTTTTATTGGATGTGTTTGGGGGAATGATGGGCGGGGGGGGGCTAGTTGCCCTCCAATCACTTTCGAATGTTTAAAGGGTACTGGTCCTTCGAATTTCCAATCGAATGAGCCTGTTCTGAAGTTTCTACGACAACGCCTTCTATAAAAACCTTATATGCCCCGAGTGCGTAACTTAAAACCCTTGCCCCGAGGGTTTTGGTGGAGTGTCCTCCTCAAAAACATATTTTATATGTGGAAATCAACAACGCTGAACAAAATGGCTATCTCAAAATTTTGATTGGATGTGTTTGGGGGAATGATGGGCGTGGGGGGGGCTAGTTGCCCTCAAGTCACTTTCGACTATTAAAAAGAGCACTAGAACTCTCAATTTCCAATCAAATGAGCCTCTTTTGAAGTTTCTACGACGACCCCTTCCATATAAAGTGCCTTGCTCTAAAGGAAAAAAATAATACATAGTACACTGTGCCAACATCGTTCTTATATGCCCTCAGGGCATAACTTAAAACCCTTGCCCCGAGGGTTGTAGGGGAGTGTCCTCCTCAAAAAAATATTTTCTATCTGGCACTAGCCACTCCAATTTCCAATCGAATGAGCCCTTTTTGAAGTTTCCACGACAACTCCTTCGATACGAAGTGGCTGGCTGAAGAAGAAGAAAAAAAAAACAAAAAAACACATTGTGCCCACATCGTTCTTTACTTAGGCTGCGCTAGCGCGCTGCCTATGATTAATAGACGAAGAACTTTTTGTCAAGTTTAGTGTGTGTTTTGTTAAAAAAAATGAAAAAAAAGTCAAAATTAGCAACCAAAACAATGTTTTTCTGACGGAAGTACAGAGTGAAATTGAAACTTAAAATAAACAAAAATTATCGTTTCTTAGCCCGTGCGGTGCAGCATCGATGTATCTACAAAACTAGTGCAAATAAACTGACTTCTGATATTTCTATATATGTGTAGCATTGTGCGAAATTAGCAATTTTCATAAAAAAGGAAAGAATTGTCATAAGAACGGACAATTCACTTCATTTTAGAATGAAAAATACAGAAGATGCTTACTTGCAACTTTCGACAACTACTTGTACTTTCACGTTTTACTACATTCACAATCAAACTTAACATCATTAATAGAAAACCTTTATCCTTGCCAATAGTTTTAAGTGCCAAATCAAGCCCTTGATTGTCACCAATCCAACGATGTTTGTGATAGAAATAATCTTAATTTCGAGAGTTGACGTTTTTCTAAGGTCTTGATGCGGCATTAAAAAGACTTAATATAAGAAGAAGAAGAATATAATGTAAACAAAATGGGCGTATGCCAACAAAGCAAAAGGTCACGAACTAGGCTGGTTTCTTTCGCATAGGGAGAATAGAGAAGACCATGGTTATGGTGTAGAACAAAAGGTTAAAGAGAAAACAGGCTCAATTTCATGTTCGCCAACGACAGACACCTTAAACAGGAAATGACCATAAAACTGAGACCTTTCAAAAGAAAAGTTTTGATTTTCTATAAACGAAAGCTCTTTCTAAGTCATGCTAGGCAATGATAGTTTACAAAGGCGTCCAGAAATTCAATTTTTAGGGTGAATTAATAATTTTTAAGAGGAAGTGAGCTCCAGCCTACTCTTTTTTCAAAGGGAATAATTATTCTGGAGTTTCCATCTGGGATTCCAGGAAGTGCAAAACTCCTAGACAAGGATATGATATCCCTATTTCATATTCTTATTAGATTTGCCTCTGTACTATGATTTATTGTTATTGTGAGACATTAAGTATTTAATATTTAGTTTTAAAAATATGTAGTTTACGATATTAAACATCCTTAGCTAAGCATACATGTAATTACATTAGGAAAGTTAAAATGATTAATGTCAACATCAACAACTGAAAAGTTTAATCAGCAATTATACATCTTTTATACTTATGCTGAGCTACACACATTCTTGGAATACCAGATGCTTTACATCCGTGAAGTGCGGATAGGAAAAACCCAAATTATCAAATTTCATGCACCACCAAGCCATTAATGCTTTTAAATTAATGGCATCTTAAAAACCCAAAAATGCAGTTTAGTTTTCAACCATTACAAAAATCAATACATTTTTCCGATTATAACTTGTTTTTCAATTAAAGTCTTTTTTCCACAACACTTAGATTCAAAAACTGAAAGTTACAACGTTACAATAGGAAGTAAGATCAGAATAAACGTCTGCATGGAGCAGTGGCGTAATGTCGTCAAAATCCAGGGGGGAGGGGAAGATTGGAGTAATTTTTCCTAAATCAAGTGAAAATAACCCTGAAAAAAATGAGCCACATAGCACCATAAAGGCAAAGATATACTAAAGAGAACTGACCCGTTTCTGTGGATGCTTTAATTATACAGGCTTATCTTAGTTTTGACAAAATTTTTGAAGAAGCCAAATTTCAACTGGGGACAAACTGGGGTCTGGGGGAGGTCAAACTGGGGTCTGAGGGGGAGTTGCCCCCTCCCCTGCCCCATTGCAAATTACGCCCCTGGTATGTAACGGCTTAAGAGTGTGGGAGTAGACGGGGAGAGAGTGTCTCCCGGGCCATATTATAATCACACTTGAGGATAAAATCACAATTAAGCACGACTACAGCGCCATAGTTGTGACTTGTTCGTAATTTCTTCAGTTCGACAATGCGCAACTTCCAAGTTTAGACTTTATAATTGCAGTTGCGTCCGTCAATTCAAGAATTTTTAGGTGGGCAGGGGAGGATACATTTTTCAAATCTTGAGGGGAGGGATTTGTTGTCATTAAAAATATTTCTATGATGATACCAAAAAATGTATTATTCAATGAAAATAACTCATAAAAGATATGTTCCCAATTCGTGGGGTGGCAAATGCCACCCTCTGAAATTGTGTAAAGGCAGGATTGACGTATCAGAACGATGGTTTAAGGCATAAATTTTGAAATTAGAAAAGATAGAAGCTTGGAACAGCAGTTTTCCTATCTTAGAGATGAATCTGGCAGCCGCTACGAAGACGTATAGTGCATCAGAACTTTTGACTTTAGTTGACAGCGCTTTAGCTAGCGCCTACTTCAAGCGCTTACCCCCCTCCCCCGCAGTCAGAGCTACTCTGACCGTCTTACCTGTGAACTTTAGTTGGCTATTTGCAACTCCTGGAATCAAATAAATTCAGCATGTATTCACACTAACTTTGGGAGTTTTTTTTTATGTTTTTTGAGTTTTTTGCAAAGGCAGACTTAGGGTGTTTGAAAAGGATTTCACTTAAGTTCATTAGGCAATTTTTTAGAATTTATTTCTAATTTATTTTTAGAACTGGTACAAAAATTGCAAGGAATAATTTATATTCTGAAGTCGCAGTAAGCAATGACTGTAAACTATCCAAATGGTCCTGGAGCCTTGGGTCAAGTTCCACTTGTAAACTAATTGGCCTATATTCAGATTTTTTTGACAAGGGCCATGTTTTTAATTTTCGGACGCTTTTGCCAAACTGACAATGTAGGAAACTATTGACGTTCGGATCTTGCCAGAACTACAGTTAGCTTGAGATAACTTTGACTTGAGAACTACTGAAGTTCAGTGTCCGAAACCACTCATAGTGCTAGTAGGCAATACTTGGTAGAAAATTGGAGTAGGCGATAGCTGTTCAAACCAATTTCTTGTTACTTCTCTGAGTGCCGTCAATTATAAGGGGGGTCTGTTCCCCTAGATTTTTCGGCCCGTACTAGATTTTATAAAATAACCTGTTTCCGGGTATTTCATTGAAAATTGCTCTTTTTTGGTATTTTCATTGAACAATAAAAAAAAAACACAATCCCCCCCCCTTGGATATGGAAAACACCTCCTATTTAGGTTTGGGCTCGAAAAGCAAACACAAGCTCTAAAGAGTCTTAAGGGACCAATGTGGTGCAGTTGACCCACGAAAATTAAGAGAGAAAAAAGGGTTTTCTCTTTTATTGTTTGCAATTTTCTATCTTTTTTCAATTTTGTATTATTTAAAGTTTTTTTATCGTTTGTCTTGTTCCATCGCTTTATTTACATTAAACCCGTGTCTTCTCTCTCAATTTTTGTAAATGGAAAAGCAGTGTGGTCTAAGGAATTATTGTCCAACGAAAGCTAGAAGCAATAGGATTCAGATGACAAGGGGTTTGAAAAACTGCCTCGTCCGCAGACAGCTACTGTCTCAGAACCCTATTGTTCCACCTAGCGACAATCTCCCTCAATGATTTCAGGATGGCTTTAAATTCAGAGTATGCCTGGTCTACAGAGTTTTATGACATACCATGAGTTGCACCGGGGGAACAGGGGTTAAAGTCAGGATTTTATGACAGCAAATCTTGAGGAAAAAGTTTGCCTTTTAATGAATAAAACAATACAAGCTTTCAAATGAAAGTAAAGAGCGAAATTACAACAAAAACTATTCTGTATATGAGGAGGGCTGCTGCACCCTCAACCTCCCACTCCTTACGCTAAATTTTAACTAGTGCTTAACTGAAAGCATTTTAGAGTGCACGAATATAGCCAGTTGTTAATTGTAGCTGTTCTATTCACCAGTGGCCTTTCAAAATCCATGAACTAAAAGTTCTATTATTTAAAGCAAAAGCAAATAAACAACCATGGGCGCCCATAGGTTGTATTTTAGGGGGGGGGCTTACCTGGTCTAATTGGCACTTCCAATGCTTTATAAGCCTAATAGAAATCTCAAAACAAAAGTAAAAGATAAAATTATTCAGCCAGGGGGGGGAGAGGGCTGGAGCCCCCTCTGCCCCCATATGGGCGCCCATGTAAACAAATCTTCCATTATCCAGGCATTTAGGAAAACAAATTTACCACATTGCTCTTCTATTGACTATCCATTTTCCAAGCAAGCATTGGTGGAAAAAGTTAAACTTTAGCCTGAAAAATGGAAGGTTGACAGACATGGGTGGATTCAGGGCGTGGGTTTAGGGGCACGCAGCAACGCAACCCCCCCTGGAAGGTCGAAAGTTGCACTAATTACAGGGTTGGTGGGGTGAAAATACCGATGGGTGAGTCATACTTTTTATCGGCGCTTCACCCAAGCATTAATTATGTATCTGTCCATGTTGAAAGGGTGGCAACCCTCTTATCGAAGAGGTCGTTCAAACTTTGGCGCATACTATGCCAGCAATGATCCATTTCTTTCATGTTTCTTAATGGTTAAAGCGCGGCACTGAAACCTGTAGACAATATAAAATTTGAATTGTTTCGTCGTAACTAACAGGATATAGAAATGTGCATTCTTGTAATTTGACTATGTTTGTCTTCTTCTTTTTTTCTGAGATGCTCCACAAAGCATTCTTAAATTTGAAACTAAAACTAATTCTTCAGTGGCGTAGTTTTCAAATATATTTTTTAAAGAAATTGAACATTCTGGTGAAATTTGGTCATTAAATAAGTGATTATCCTTGAAATAATGTTGTGCAAGTCGCGTCTGTTGAGTAATCAAACTGGTTCAAAAAGTTGTCTTTGGGCTAGAGGGACTACCAAATAGGGCGCAAGTTATTCCGACCGCAATGACTCACACGATATGGATTGCACATTTCTGACTTGTTAAATTAGTTTTTAGAGACGCCTCAGTTTGGACATTGGCCTTTCAGTTTGATTTATTATGTCTTAATGCTTAGTGTTGTTTTGTTGTCATTTGCAAACATCTGGAGCGTGGTTGGTCTTGTGTGCGGAATTTCAAGCCCATACAATTAAATGTGTTCACGCTGGAAATTACAAAATTTAAAGGAAATCTGAAGATTGATACAGGCAGCAACGTGCTAGGCGTTGAAGATCAGGTCTGTAAAGACCTTCTCCATAGGGACGCAGTAGATTGGATAGAAGCCTAGAACTGGGGCTATTGAGAAGGAAACGTGCTAAGAAAACAATTCCTACTGCATAATATGCAGAAAAATTGTAAAAACACATTTTGAATACGCTTCCACTCTACTCTACCTCCAACCTCTCTAATCATATATTATCATATATTGATAATATATGATATATATAATCTATATAATGATATATATAACGATTTATATATATCATATATAAATCATATATTCCTTCAAATTATATATGATTTAGGCTAAATATTTGCACCTGGGAGGGGGCAAAGTATAGTGGAAGCGCATTCAAAATGCGTTAACTGTAATTTTTCTGCATATTATGACGTAAGAACTGTTTTCTTAATATGTTTCCTTCTCAATAGCCCTACTTCTAGGCTTCTACTGTTGATTAAAACATCCACGCCCCCTATGGAGGCTATTCCCTTCATAGCCTCCATAGTTAGGTCTTTAACCTTCTCCTGGATTACAAATCGTACAGTTATTGATTAAAAGGTGCTAAATATGCCCTTCATAAACAGTCTAAAGATGGTTAATCTGGAACCCTGTAATGTAGTGACAGGACATAGTTGCCCCCCCCCCCTTATCAAGAGACAGTAAACAAGCAGAGCGTAAAATTTTCGAATGTTTTACATGTAATAATCCTTTCGACAGCGCTGTCTGCTAATGTTTCAGCCGAAGGTAGAAAAGGAAAAGTGCGAACGTTAATTTGACGAAACATAGTAAATAGACAGTGAAAAAAAAGAAGATTTATTGTTGGGTTTTGATTTTAAGCCAGAATAGATAAATTTAGAGATAATAATGTTTTTTTTTTTACAGTAATTGCTTATGTTTTCCATGCGATTTACCTGATTTTTGCATTTTTTTTTCCCGAATGCTTGCCCTGTTAAATTTCGTGTCCCCTGAAATAAATATCCGTCTGCATTTGAACACAATCTTCTACTAATTTAGTTTAATTTTCATGGATGTTTTTTAATTAAACAAATTCGGCTTTTCTCTTATTCTGTTTATGATCATTAAAGGAATGGTTATCAAATAATTAATTTTGTTATAGTTGTTTATCGGATCAGCCTTTTTCTTCCCTTTAAATCATGAAACGCCACTCCAAAGTATTGGAATGTGGCTTCTATTAGGATTTTCCTAAAATTATGTTTGATGTTAGCAAATTTAGCCAACAAAAATTTAAAACTACAAAATTTCTAAGGATTTGAAACTAAGAAGAATAAATAAATATATTGAAAAAGAAATAATTTATCTCTCAACGTTCCTGGTTGTTGAGAAATACAAAATCTGAAAAAAATGTGCAATTGCTTCCTCCTTATTAGTTTATCTTTTGAACATTTTTTGAATAGCTGACGCGTATGCAGAAGGTGTGGGCCATTGAGAATAATCATCGAGTGAAAGTTATTAACTTCATGTTTCACTTGAAAAAAATCCCCAGTAAGGAAAGTTGAAATTTATGCAGGGGAGGGGATAAAGGATTTAGCCCCCCCCCCCGAAATATTTGTCCAAGTCGTAAAAAACGTAATGAAAATGCATAAAAACACATTTTTGATGCGTGTTTTAAAGTGTCTTTGTAAAACCCCTCCCCGAAAATAAATACCCCCCACCCGAACAAAATTCCTCGATACGGCCCTGGCCACAGGACAATTATTTTGACATCTATTGTCAACTATAAGGTTTTCATTTTTCAATTTAACAATTTGTATACTATTATCAAGTTAATTAAAACTAATGAAAATAATCACTAGTTAATTAAAATAACAAAATCGTAATCAAAGGACAAATCCTATTATCAATAAAAAAAGGAACAAATGGAGGCAAAATCATTTGAATTTCTAATAAAATATTGATTAAAATATTAAAAAAGAGGCAATTAACCCAGTATGTTCCTACGTTTGAAGGAACATATTTAGGTTAGCAGAACGAGTCCTAGGGGGTGGGATAGAGTAGCTCCTTTTTTAGGACAAACCTGAGAGCAATCACATTCATATAGTTATCAGCACAAAGGTTAAAACAACCCCTCCACCTCAAAATAAGTCGAAAAAAATGTGTCTCTTGAAAATTCTAAAATTATTGCCTAAAAGTCCACCTTTCAGTATCCAGGACCCATGCGAAAGAACTTGAAGAAGAAAAAGAAAGGGATTGCATGACAAATATACATTGGAGTTTGTAAATAATAATAAGAAGAAAAGGATTGCATGGAGATTATAAAATTCTAAAATTATTGCCTAAAAGTTCATCTTTTAGTATCGAAGACCTAAGCCGAAAATCTTTTTGAGGTACACTTTTTTCAAAGATGGTTGTGTCGTACAAATGTTCGAAGAAATTGAGAGAATTGGGCATCACAAGACGGATTTTTTAGTTGGGGATAGACAAAAATCACGAGATGGCCATCCGAGCTTAAGAATCAACAGGCCCTACAGAGCCCATCGGTTCCGAGGACAAGTTTGGACATGATGGCGTATTTTGTTCTCAAGCACATTATTATGCCGTCTATAATGTTACTTCTTAAAAATAATTTAAAACAGATCAAAGTTAAATATACAAAAAGTGTTTTTTTTTTCCATGAAAATGAAGAGGGATATTTCAACTCATAAATAACACAAGTTATCTTAATATGAGGAGTCCCCTCCTTCATTTCCTACTCTTTACTCTGAACCTCAGCTTGCATTTTCTTGAAAAAGAATGCGACAATCAAATGTAGTAGATACAGCGGGTTGATGATCGCAAGAATTTTATCTACCTACCAAACTTCTAAAATATTTGAACCAATTTTGTTTTCGTTTTCAACTTGAAAACCCCTTAATAAGTCTAACTTAACACTATAACAAATAAATGTAGTTTTCTCTAAGCATCGTATTAAATTAAAAATATATATTCGAAATTGTGTAGTGTTGTGCTTTTGTAAAAAAAAAGAAAATAGAGGGCCTTGGTGCAAAGGTGCTCTTCGCAGTTGTGTTAAATTCTGTGCGTTGTAATTTTTAGTCCTATCTTTTACCTTTTTGTGAAACTTCTTTTTATGTGTTGCTAAAAAATTTGTTTTATAAATGTTTGAAGTCAAGTTCTTCTTTTAACTATGTTTACAAGAAATTTATATTATAAGTGTTTTGAAGTCAAGTTTTAAGTCCATCAAGTTTTGCTTTTGAAGATTCCATTTTTTATCTTGCAAAGGTCTATCCGGTATTTATTTCTTTCCATAGTCGGATTAACCAGTTTCTTTTCATCCGAACAATATTTGTTTTTTTTACCAATTCGAATATTTTTTTTTTTTTTTTTTTTTTTTTTTTTTTTTTTTTTTTTTTTTTTTTTTTTTTTTTTTACAATTCTCATATAAGCTGGCATTTCAATGAAGGGGATAATGCTGGACTAGAAGAAAAAGGAAAAACCATAAAAAGTGAAAGCAAACAACAAATTCCGCTGTTTTTTTTTTTGTTACATTTTCTATTTTTTGTTAACTTATCTTTGATGATTTTCATCGATTTCAGTAGCAAATCAGAGTCTGGAGATGTCTTTTTGTTTTTAATCATTTTTATTTCATATGAATGTGTATTAGTTGTCTAGATGCAATAGGTTTTAAGTCCAACAGGACTTCGAATGTAGTCCCCTCCCCTGATACTGCTTGAGAACTTCCATAAAAAAAACTGCAAAATTCAGCTTAATACTTAACTTACATATGCATGCATGGGTCTGATTAAATTTAAGACGATAAGCTCCAGCCCCCTCTGAAAACAAATTGGTACAGACGAACTGTAATCGCCTAGTCATTTCTAGTTATCTTGGATGCCCATTTACAGCCAATATCTAGTCATTTCTATTTGTTCTTGCAAATCAAGAAAACTATTTT
This sequence comes from Artemia sinica, assembly GCA_027921565.1. Taxonomy (NCBI): domain Eukaryota; kingdom Metazoa; phylum Arthropoda; class Branchiopoda; order Anostraca; family Artemiidae; genus Artemia; species Artemia sinica. Next base: position 2,337,531 of record JAPEVW010000025.1, on the reverse strand, counting down.
GAAATGAAATCAACACTTCAATCTTAAAAAGGTTTCCAGAAAAAGTAGAGAGTCACTCTTAAAACAAAAATATGATCTCATTAAGACTAGAACAAATTTAAACATGAGTAATTAAAGAAACAACTTCAACAACTACCATGGATGCAGGTTTACTTAGGAAAATCTATTTATTTTTTAGATTGTGGTTTTCATACACTTTGCTTAATAGTCAGTGATGAATGAAAATATAAGAAAATCCGTATTAGAATTTTAATTTATGTCTCGAATTTTCAAACAGTTCGTGGTAACGAACTGTAAGTAAGGAGCGACCCGGGTCAAAAGTAACCGAAACTCTAGAAAACGAAATTTTGATACCAATAGATGCATAAAAAAAAATTGTGTTTTTATGCTGATTTTAAATATATAAGTTTCATCAAGTTTAGTCCTACCCATCAAAAGTTACGATCCTGAGAAAATTTGCCTTATTTTCGAAAAAAGGGGGAAACACCCCCTAAAAGTCATAGAATCTTAATGAAAATCACACCATCAGGTCCAGCATATCAGAAAACACGACTGTAGAGTTTTCAAGCTCCTATGTGCAAAAATGTGGAATTTTGTATTTTTTGCCAGAAGAAAGATCACGGATGCGTTTTTTTTCCAGGGGTCATCGTATCGACCCAGTGGTCCTAGAATGTCTCGAGAGGGTTCATTCGAACGGAAATTAAAAGTTCTAGAGCCCTTTTTAAGTGACCCAAAAAATTGGAGGGCAATTAGGCCCCCTCCCACGCTCATTTTTTCCCAAGGTCACCGGATCGAAATTTTGAGATAGCCATTTTGTTCAGCATAGTCGGAAAATCAAATAACTATGTCTTTGAGGACCACTTAACCCCCCACAGTCCCCGGGGGAAGGGCTGCAAGTTATGAACTTTTCCCATTGTTTACATATAGTATTAGTTATTGGGAAGTATGCAGACCTTTTCATTTTTCTGGTGTGGGGGAGGGGGGGGGTCTTTGATCGGGGTTTACGTTGGAGGATCTTACCATGGAGAAATTTTTCATGGGAGAAGAGAATTTCCATGAAGGGGGCGCTGGATTTCCCAGCATTATTTAAAAAATAATCAGAAATTAAATAAAAAAACAAGTTTTTTCAACTGAAAGTAAGGAGCAACATTAAAACTTAAAACGAACAGAAAATATTACGTATATAAGGGGGATTGCCTCTCATCAATATCCCGCTCTTGCGCTAAAGTTTTTTTTTAACTTTTAAAAGAGGTTACTATTCTAATTAAACAGCCTTGTGATTCAGGAGTTATTCTTAAATAACTGGAACAAAAATCAAACTTAGGTTATTATAAGGTTACTATTAGTTTAAAAAAGTAAAATTAACATGCAAATTTTGTTTGAATTATTCATGTACGGTGAATAATTCAATGTGAATATTATTCCACATATGAAAGGGGCTGTCCCCTCCTCAACGCCTCGCTCTTTACGCTTAAGTTTGACTCTTTCTGACAACTCTACTTTTCAAAACAATAAAAAACTTAAGCGTAAAGAGCGAGGCGTTGAGGAGGGGACAGCCCCTTTTATATATGGAATAATTTCTGTTCGTTTTAAGTTTTAATGTCGCTCCTTAGTTTCAGTATTTTATTAACATAAAAAACAAAAAGACTGTTACTGCAGAAATACAAATGCGCACATAGGTACAATCCTCGTAAGGGCTAGATCATTTTGTAAAGGGGGAGGGGTTCGAGATACTAAAACTATCATTTTAGGGCAATTTCTCCCTTCAATCTGTCCTTCGGATTTGTTTCAGATGAGAACTCTTCCCATATACAGTTATCAATAATAGGATCGGTAAGAAATTAAAGCTAAAACCGTTTACATGTTCAAAGATGCAATATAGATCGAAACCAAAGCAATAGCTTTGACAGAAGGCCTGTTTCACCCGTTCAAACCAAAAATTATGAGTACCGATTTTACTAACATTTGTGTTTTGGTGAGCTAGCAGAAAATTGTTACCAAAAATTGTTAGTAAAATTTTCTGGGAGTTTGAAGCGCTGTTGGAGAACACCGTTGATGGCTTTTGAGCTAAAAAAAAAATCTTAATCTAACTATTTTATTAATCTAACATATATAGATCCACCGTTTCTAACCTACAAATTATGAGTACCAATTTTACTAACAATTGTGTTTTGGTGAGCTAGCAGAAAATTGTTACCAAAAATTGTTAGTAAAATTTTCTGGGAGTTTGAAGCGCTGCTGGAGAACACCGTTGATGGCTTTTGAGCTAAAAAAAAAATCTTAATCTAACTATTTTATTAATCTAACATATATAGATCCACCGTTTCTAACCTACAAATTATGAGTACCAATTTTACTAACAATTGTGTTTTTGTGAGCTAGCAGAACATTGTTACCAAAAAATTGACCGCTGTTGGAGGACACCGTTGACGGCTTTTGAGCTAGAAAAAAAAAGAAAAAAGAAAAAAAGAAAAAAAAACAAAAAAAACAGAGAGTAAGAACTAAACTTGTGGATTTTTTTCATTGTATTTAGGAAACAAATGTGGATGACTTCTATGGGTTTGAAGTTTTATAGCGTATTTTTATGTTTCAGTGAAGAGCGATACGTTTCCTCGCATACTATTATTTTGCGTTTTTTCTCCAATTCGCATCATCTAGATGATTTGCACAGTCGTGGGTGGGCTGACTTGATCACAAGTCAAAGTTTTAGAGTGAATTTTGATTAAAAAAATGATCAGAGAGCATCCGACAGTCCCAACAATTTGTGCCCCACAGAGAATTGGATCATAATGTAAAGTTATCCTTTTAATCAGACCAGTCAAAAAAGAAAAATGCAAAATTCACTAGGTGCGACACGATTCTTGCAGCTTGAATCATACAAATAGCCCCTTCCAATTTTATATCCATATTTTAGTAAAAAGATGGACATGCTAAACCTTGTTGAAATAAAAAACTTTGATTTTAAAAGGGTCAGTGTGGGATCCTTAGGCCCAAATCCCTCTTTCTTCGTATATATAGACTGCACTGATGTTGCATCTCTTTCGAGTAACAATAATTCAAGGATTATTTATTGAAAGATTCTAAACTGTTAAGTGTTAATCATGAAAGTCATAAGATTGTAGTCTGTCTATCCTAAGCAAAAGTGCACCATGTACATATTTCATAAATGATCCTTGATTTCTCCAAAGTTGGTAATTGAGGGTTTTTAAAGTCAATTTAAAAACCTCACTTGAAGTAAATTCAATCCAAACTAAGTAAATATGTTCCACGAATGAGGTTCAAACGATCGCAAAGAGATTTTGTAATGTTTTTTTTTCGTCTAGTCATATAGAATAGAAGAGGGCAGAAAATAGGGAGGGAATAATTTGATCACACTTCCTGAGATCCAGGACTATTTTAACTGCAATACGTTAAGCAGTCATTCTAATAAAGAAAAGAGCAATAAACTTTAAAATTATGCCTCCAGCCGAGAGTTAAACCTTAAAATTGAACCAATGAGCATCTAGTAGGGCCCTGGAACCCTAAATATCTCTCATCTACCCCATTTCCCCATTTTTGTATATATTATATATATATATATATATATATATATAATATATACATATTACACATTTCGATTAAAAATTATAGGTACTCCTGTACTAAACGCACTCTTTTATATACGGCAATGCATACCAGTCACAAAACAGACCGAGACGCGTGATGAAAAACAGGTTTACGCTGGGTTGTGGGATATAAACAAAGGCAAGAACTATATTTAAACTGTTGTTTTTTGGGGTTTAGGGGGGGGAGGTACCTAGGTTAGGTTAGGTTACGTACTTAATATATGCTATGCTTTAACACCCCCCCCCCTAATGTGCAAATATATAGCCCAAATTTGTTTCTAAAATATTATATATTCATCCTATTTTATTTTATTTCATTAGCATTAACCAAACTAGCACTATATAAAAGAGTGCGTTTAGTACTGGAGTACCAAATTATAGTTTTGTAGATAGTACTCAGTTCTACTACTGCTACTTTTTTTACGACAACTCATGGGTACTCCCGCCACTTGTAGTATTCCCCCATACCATGACAGTTTCTACAATAATTCCTACCATGACTACTTCCAACTGCTGCTACCAGTGGTATTTCGACCAAGTTTACTCATACAGAGGTTTGTTCCCTGGTCGCTATTGTTACTGCAATCCCTGCTACCGCGATTGCTCAAACCTTTACAACTCAAAACACGACTGATCTTACCGCAGCTGTTCCTACAACGAATGGACGGCTGCTCCAACGACCACTCTTTCTACCAAAACTACTTTAACCTCCACCAAGACAACAACTTCACGTTTCTGCTGCTAACTGACAATAACTAACACTATTATATATATATATATATATATATATATATATATATATATATATATATATATATATATATATATATATATATATATATATATATATATATATATATATATATATATATATATAATATATATATATATATATATATATATATATATATATAATATATATATATATAGGGGGGGTATTTTCATTCAAAAATGTCTTTTTTGGTATTTTGATGGAAATAGAAAAACAATACCGAAAAAAGCTTTCCACAAAAACTAAAAGGGGTTCAAGATCTAAACGAGCAAAAATAGCTTATATAAGATGTTAAACTTTAAACGAACAGAAATTATTATGAATGGAGAAATAAACCTAAGACAAACCGACATTGCAATGTATTCAAACTTTAAACGATCAGAAATTACAAGAAATAAGTTTAGGGTAGCCACCCCTTCCCAAGCCCCCTAAAAAAAGGCTCAAGTGCTATTTGGGCTTTACCGAAAACAAAATGTATTTTTAACAGGTTTTCCTTCTTGCTTCATTATAGAAAAATTAATACTGTACAAACTTTCAATTTATTTCTTCCTTTCAGGCCCACTTTCATACGTGTAGAAAATCAGGCTAATTTTGACGTGTCTCTAATTTTAAATTTGCTCTTTATCTTTTGCAGATTTTTCTTTAAATTTAATTACTATCAAAGAGTAGTGTTTTCTTAAGATAGAGTTTATTTATTTTTAGTTAAGACCTAATATGCAACTTGTATATTAATTAATGATGTATGAAAATGCAAGATACTGTATGCTAGAAGCAATATTTGATTCCACAATCTCAAAAGCTGCTGAATTACGTCACTACTGCTGACGTATACTGCCTCCTATGGTATCCGTTCTATCCAATTTTGCATAAATTCAATTCAGTCCATGTTCAAACAGTGATGGCTTCAGAAAATGGTTTTAATAGTACTGGGCCAGTGAAGACGGCTCTGGCTACTAAAGATGGATTGTATATGGGGACTTTAAACGTGGCACAGCCAGCTGGAGGGCCGCAGCAGTCTATGGACATGAGCGATCCTAACGTGAAGAAACTTGTTTATAATCTATATAGGGGGCTTCTTGGAACTTACAATGACAAAGCGAATGATGTTGTGGCATCGTGTCCTGATGCATTTGTGACTGAAGACCAAGGCATTGCACGGCAAGTTGACAGCATGCTGTAAGACAACCTTCATTTTTTACAATTCATTTGACTGTCCTAAACCAATACTCCTTATCAAGTCCGTATCCAAGGGGGGGGGGGCACTAGGAATTTTGACCCCCCTCCCCACCGAAATTTTTATCTGAATCGTAAAAAGTAACATAAACGGGTTCTTGTTAATTATACGGAACACACAAAATCATTTTGATCTGCAAGATCTGACAAAAACCGGTGTAGCTATCTGTATTTGGAGACAGTTAGCTTTGGCTCAGTGGAAAAACTAAGTTGTAGGTATATTTTAATTGAAAATTTAATATAGAGAATTGGTATTTTGGCTAGGTTAGGTATTTAATATAATGTGTTCTGTGCGGCCTGCTTTCCATAATTTCCTGCTTTAGTTCCCATAATTTTGTTAATAAAGTATTATATTTTCATCATGTTTGGTATATTTCATTAGACCTAACCTAACTCCACTATTTGGGTGTGTTCCGTATAATTAACAAGTGCCCAAAATGCATATAAACAAATGGTACTTCCTTGTTAGCTAGTACACATTTAGAATTTGGATCGCGAAGATCAGACAATAACCGGTTTTCACGGTCTTTATACCAGACAATTAGCTTCGGGCTCGGTCGAAAACTACATTGTAGCTATATTTTAATTAAATATTTAGTTGGTATTTTGGTTTGGGTTAGGTTACGTATTTAATGGAATGCGTTCCTTTCATAATTCTTTGTTGTAGTTTCCATAATTTTGTTACTAAACTATTCTATTTTTATCATGTTTTGGTATATTTCATTATGACTAACTTAAATTCAATTCTTGAGTGTGTACTAGCTAATAAGGAAGTACCCAACACATTTTTGATGCGGTATTTGAAGTTTTTTAACAACCCCCAGACAAAATCCTGGATACTGCCTGCTTACTTATGCTAACCTACAGGGTCCCGGTTAAGAATTACTAAGCATTGCTACTTACTGTACTGTATCAAACGCAATTAAAACTGTATATAGGTTTGACCCTTCGTAAGGGACTGGGGTTGAGACAGGATATCGGACGACTACCTAAGAACGTCGAAAAAAAACTTTTTAAATATAAACTTCGTCCCATCAAGAACCTTTCGAATGAGTCTTATGACCGGAGCCCTCCCCCTCTGTACTGCTTTGGATGCCTATATAAAAAGGTAAAATAACTATTCGCCTACCTTTGCCAATTGTGCTGAAGCGCATTTTTTGCAGTCTTTTCTTTTTTCTTGGGGGGGGGGGGCAAAGTGTATTTTTTTAGGGGAAGGGCATAGTCATAGGCAGTGCAATCACGCTGCCTATGACTATACCCATTGACTTCTGCTATGACTTCTGACTATGCCAATATGATTTCTGCTCTAGAAACATTAAATCAAAGTTTAGAGATAGCCATTTTGTTCAACGTAGTTGAAAGTTCTGGAAATTATGTATTTAAGGATGACAAACCCCCCAGAGCCCTCAGGGCAAAGGTTGTAAGTTTGTGCCCTGGGGGCATATAAGGTTTTTATAGATAGAGTTGTCGTAAAAACTTCAAAAGGGGCTCATTTAATTGGAAATTGAGATGGCTAGTGTCCTTTTTAATAGTCGAAAGTGATTGGAGGGTAACTAAACCCCTCTCAGGCCCACCATTCCCCCAAAAACACCCAATCAAAATTGTCAGATAGCCATTTTGTTCAACGTAGTAGAAAGTTCTGGAAATTAGGTCTTTGAGGATGAAAGCCCCCCCCCCCAGCCCTCAGGGGAAGGGTTGTGAGTTATGCCCTGGGAGAATATAAGGTTTTTATTTAAAGCGTTATCGTAGAAACTTCAAAAGGGCTCATTTGATTGAAAATTTAAAGGGCTAGAGCCTTTTTTAATAGTTGAAAGTGATTGGAGAGTGACTAAACGCCCCTCTCAAGCCCACCATTTCCCCAAACACATCCAATCAAAATTTTGAGATAGCCATTTTGTTTAACGTAGTTGAAAGTTCTGGAAATTAGGTCTTAGAGGATGACAACCACCCTAACAACCCTTAGGGTAAGGGTTGTATAACCCTGTGGCATATAAGGTGTTTATTCAAAGCGTTGTCGTAGAAACTTCAAAAGGGCTCATTTGATTGGAAATCGAAAGGCCTAGTGCCCTTTTTAATAGTCGAAAGTGATTGGAGGGGTTGACATTTTTATAGTAAAGATCGATGTTGGTATAATGTATTTTTTTTTTATTTTAGACCAGGGCACTTCGTATCGAAGGATTTGTCGCAGGAACTTCGAAAAGGGCTCATTCGATTGAAGATAGAAAAGGTTGATGCCCTTTTTAATAGTAGAAAGTGATTAGAGGGCAACTAATCCCCCTCCCACGCCCACCCTTCCATTTGCCCATTATGTTTAAAAACTAAATGTTGCCTTAAGATTAAATAATAATGCACTGTGTTAATGTTAATTCCCAATAAGGCATCTCAGCAGTATCCCAAGAACGATTGAGGGTATTATGTTCAAACTTTCGGGGCTACTTCTACTCTTAAAATTTAACCAAATCAAAATAGCGTAAGTGTATCCAAGGTATCAAAGAAAGCAAACAGATATTTTTGCGAATGGTATCAAGTTTTCCATTTCAGGTCAACTAGAGGAGGTATAAAACTAAATTAAACACTATTATTTGTGTCCACATTCTTAAAAGGGTGTATGTTGTTAAAAATTTCTGAAAATTTTTCTCCAGCATACAAATAGCAGGCCAAACTATAAAGTCTTAAAAAAAACGAAAAGATTTATATTATTATTTTCTTTTTCTCTGAAAAGACTATGTCAATATAAAACGAACAGAAATTAATTAAAAAAACTTTTTCCACAAAATAAGTTTTTCAAAGAAAAGTAAAGAATTCCATTAAACCAAAAATGAGCAAAAATCAAATCAAATAATCTACCAAGCGTGAAACTACCACAAATCAACATCGATAAATAAATGAAACCCAAAACGAACAGAAATTACAATAAATAACCGAGTCAAACTCAAAATGAACAGAAATTGACATAATTTGGGCTCAAAACCCCCATACCTTTCCAAGGCCAGAACATAAATCGCACTTTACTGAAAAAAATACAAATGAATGTGCATTGTTAGTTTAATATTCGTATACTGATATTTAGTAATCAAAATTTTAATATTATTTGATTTATTAAAGTTATAAAAGTAGAAAACGTTTATATATTTTTCAGTAAAGTGCAAATTATGTTCTGGCCTTGGGAAGGCATAGGGGTTTTGACCCCAACTTATGTTAATTTCTGCTCGTTTTTAGTTTGACTCGGTTATTTATTGTAATTTCTGTTCTTTTTGGGTTTCATTTATTTATCGATACTGATTTGCGGTAGTTACACGCTTGGTAGATTATTTAATTTTATTTTTGCTAATTTTTTGTTTAATGAAGTTCTTTACTTTTCTTTGAACAGTTTATTTTGTGAAAACAGTTTTTTTTGTAATTAATTCACAAAAAAGGGAGGAAAAATTTTAAGGCTCAAACTGGTCCCATTCTATAGTTGAAAAAATAACATTTTCTAAGATTTCTGATGTGCTGATTTGGTTGACTCATGCTTGCTCCGCATAGGGTGGCGACCCTGCACAGTTAGAGCGTGCAAAATTATGCGAGATATCGGTTCAAGACCCGTTTGGGTCTGGAACCGATTCGAAGTTCGAAAAAGATTTATAGGAAACCCATCCCCCTCTATCAGACCTATACCGATAATGTTATTTTTTGGGGGGAGAACATTTCGGAAAAAGGAGGCAAATACTTTAGAACACAAAACGAGGTATTGTATGAAAAACATAGACAATTACTTGGATTGAACAAAACCATGAGCCTTGTAAGAGGGAATGTGTTAGATGATATAAGCTAATTCATAATTAACAAACCCCGTAAATGAATATTCAGAAACTGCGAATAATTTCACCGGAAATGAATTTCAATTATTTGTGTAGATCGGTACCTAATTTCAGTCAGCGCGAAAAGTATTAAGAGGGCCTTGGGGGGTGGGGCGAAAAAATTTTATAGCTAAAACCTTCAGACGATTGTAATCATCAACTTCTTAAAGTTTCTTGGCTGTCGGATGAACATTGTAGTAATGCACACAGGACACACAGACGGACAGATTTCCTAGGGGAACAAAACACTCTTTATCAGTTCTTAGCGGGGAGATTTCTTAATATTTTCCAAATCTATGAGAATGCGAGAAACACCATTAATGTATTAATGACTAATTTGTACTCTCCATTAGTGATCTACTAGTTCCTATCTGCCACAGTAGAGAGAATATATATCCCTAAACTGTGCTATCTGCCTTCGGAGTAAAATTTAATTTGAGAATAGTTGATAGATTTGATAGACGACACGGATGCAAAACATGTTTCCGTGAAAATGATGTAGTGGTTTTCGGATCTCCGCAGTCCTATGCTCCTATCCCTGTGTTTTACAAATGGTTCAAAGAATGTAGATTCTATTCGCACCACTCCTACGAATTCGAAGCTTTTTTCCATACTACATACTCTCGGGACAAATTAGAAGCAATAAATGATAAGAGCAAGAAATTCAAAGCAAAGCCTCAATAACAAAATTATTATTTTTACGGAAGAAATTATATTTCTTAATAAATAGTTGTTTGTTGAAAAATATTGATTCAGAGTAGGATATATGCTCACTTGCACTGCCGCATCATGGGTACCTGACAACCTTTTGCAAATTATTTGGCTCTCTCAATTTTTGTAAGATGACATTTTTTTTAATTTGGTGGAAAAAGATGGTAAGCCACCGAATATATAATAGAGTTGTATAATTATAATATATAATTATAAATATATATATATATATATATATATATATATATATATATATATATATATATATATATATATATATATATATAATATATATATATATATATATATATATATATATATATATATATATATATATATAACATATAATAGTAATATTATAATATAACATATATAATATATTATATATATATATATATACATATATATATATATATATATATATATATATAATATATATATATATATATATATATATATATATATATATATATAACATATTAATAGTATATTATAATATAACATATATAATATATTATACTATATATAGATATATATATATATATATATATATATATATATATATTATATATATAAATACGTTATATACATAGTTATAAGTTTGAGAACAACTGGTATTGTCGTTGTTTGCCCAATAAACCTTCACAGAGACTCTTGATACGGCCGTCGTTTTCAAGAAGAACCATAAATCATTGTGAAATTGAGCTAGGAAATACTTGGAAAATTTCAACTGATATTGGGATTTTAGTCAAATTGAACGAAATTGAAAAAAAAATTTCGTTGTTTTTTTAAGAATAGCACTAACATTATTGAATTACAAGTAGCCTTATTCAGGGCAGAACCAGGGGATGTTTTTAGGGGCACATCCCACCCTCAGAAGGTCGAAAGTTGTACTAATTACAGGGTTAGAGTGGTAAAAATACCAACGGGGTGCCCAAGTTTTGTTGGTGTTCCCTCCCCCGACATTAATGTTGTATCTGACCCTAGTCTTGTATTATTTTCAAGTTTTAGAGCACTACGAAAAATGAATTTTTTTTTTTAAAGTTTTAAAGGCATTCGAGAATTTGTGGAAAATTCTATTGTGATAACCGGTAGTACACCTCCAAGTAGTTAATGAAGCACCGTATCCTGCATTAGACACTGCCAAAAATGCTGTGTTTTATGAAAGCTAAAGATGCTCGCGACCCCTGCTAGCTCACCTCTGCATGCAGCTTCTGATTGTTGTCTACTCAAAAATACTTTCTGGGTGATTGAATGATGTCTGAGAAGGAAAAAGAATTTAATACTTGCTATTAAATAAGAAGGCACGAAAAGAAAAGGGCGTAATTTGAAAACAAAGATCATATGAAAATTATAATTCTAGTGCGTTATAAAGGAAGAGCCATGGAGTTCGTCGGGCTTATTGGGCATTTATTTTGTAATGTTTCTACTTCCAAATAAATATTCTCTCTAAGAACAATTTTTTGTGTACCAATTGGTACACAAAGGAAAGGCTCTTGAGAAGGTCAGGAGATCATTTCAACGAAGGATTAGATTTTGATTAAGAATAATTAATCAAATAGAAATAATTATTTTTCAAGCCGTAAAGATCACAGTAAAAATATGTTTGGTTAAATCTAGTTCAAGAGGGATTTTTCGTTTGTAGGTTTATTTTGTTTAAAATGCTGTAACAATTTAATTGAGCGTTAATTTTCCCAGTGAAAGGAAATTTTCTAAAAAAAAAAACGAGAAGAGACATGTTTAAACTTCAGTCAATTCCTGTGGGCAAAATCTTTGCTCCACAGTCCAAGACAAGAGGGATAAAATTAATTTGTTCGCTAAACTGGATAGACTTCACTGTCTCCACGTTTTGTTTTATACATCATTATTTATGATACAAATTTATACCGTTTTTCTAAATTGCCATCTGTTAGATCAGAACATTTCGTTTCATGTTTCTATCACTCCATAATTTTGGTTGCAGTCCAGATGTCAAAAATGGCTAATGATTCAATATTTAAGATTCTTTGTTCTTGTCGTGGCATTTTTGTAATGAGAAATCCGGATCAAAAAATGTACGCAGGAATTTTTTTTTCTGCGGGACGATATTGTAGCAGGAGGAGTGGCAAGTTTAAAAAAATAACAAAGAAATTATCTGAACTAATATAGATCATCATCCGAAGAATAAGGAGATCTTGTGGTAGACATGTGGCCAGTCTATATTTTCCAATAGAAATTCCTAGACTTTGAAAAATACATTAAAAATGCTGTTTTTTTGCATTGTCATCGACTTGTAGGCTGAAGTTCTGATGTCATTTTTTATGTGCTCTAGAAATTCGTATAAATATAAGTGAAACTGTTCGAAATTAAACTGCAAATAAGCCAAGGGTGGCTATCCCTTCCCCTCTTGATCCATCTAGAAGGGTACGAATGACACAAAATCGTAAAAAATGTCCGTAGTTACAATACTTTTACATTTAACGGTTGGCATCCTTTTTGACTTTTCAGCTTTTTGTACCAATTGGAAATTATCAACCTCCAATTCATTTTTCAAATGAACTTACACCCATTCTTTTGTATTTTTTGTACGGTCATCATGATTCAAGACTTTTCCAGGACTTTATGTTTTGTCCTTTTTCCAGGCCATTTCTCACATAATTAATCTTGAATTCAAACAAAGGCAGTTTTTAAATGTTTCAGTTTGAAAATTCATGAACGTACATCCGAATTGCGTTCTTTGTAATGCTTTATGATTTTATTAAAATAGTATTAATTCATTTAATTATGAATAAAGTAACAATTGTTATTATGATTACTTTAAACAACAAGTAGCAATATTCCGTTTATTTCAAGCTTAACGAAAGCTAGTATCATAGCTTTATCTGGCACTTACGTATTATAGCGACCCCACTCAAGAAGTAAAGTTAATCCTAATGAAATATACCTAACTGTGATGAAAATATAATACTTTAGTTACTAAATTATGGAAATTAAAACAAAGAATTATGGAAAGCAGGCCACCCAGATCGCGTTATATTGAATACCTAAGCTAACCAAAGTACCAACTCTATATATTAAATATTCAATTAAAATATATCTATGTAGTAGTTTATCTCACTGTGCCTAAGCTAATTACCTCCGAATGCAGACAGACAAACCGGTTTCACGCAGACAGATCAGATCAAACTTCTTGAGTGGGGTCGCTATGATGCATAAGTACCCTTTATCCTTATAGTGAGAAGGCTTAAGTGTCTCTTTCTTTATTTCTTTTTGAATAGTTTGAATAGTTAAATTTCTCATTACTTCATCTTCTTCTTTAAATTTTTATGGAGTCACCTTCGCACCATCTCAGTACAGGAATCAAATTCCAGGCCCTGCGGCAGGTTGCTACAGCTGAGACTGAATTCCGGATCACGCATAAGCAACCAGAGGTAACTTCCTCTGCGCCACCATAGGACCTATCTTATTCCAAGCAAATCAGCGAAATTCCCTACTTTATTTTGATTTTCACTTTTCCGAGGACTTCGTTTTTTGTCAGACTTGGAACCATTTCCTACCTGATCCTTCAAAATACCTTAGCATTTAAAACTTCCGACGTTTTACCAAATTAATTTTCTACCAAGGAAAATGATATGGACTATAAATGACAAATCCCTCTTCTTGCTCTCACAGATTCCAAAATTCACTTCAGCAACCCAGCGTTTTGACTCAACTGCGAGAATACAGCCGTCTTTTCCAAATTTGAGCTCATAGTCATAGTTTCGTACATAGCAATTAGGGTATCCGTTTCGAGAAATATCAGAAATGCAAATATAGCTTACGAATTGAGTCAGTATGATGGTAGAAAATTGATTGAGCCATTTTTTCTGACTTTTTGATAAAAAGATCAGAAATCCTAATAGAAATGTTGTCCCTTTCAACTGTTTACAGAACCGAATTTTGAAACACAATAATTATTTTTCGAAACAAAATAGCTCTCAAAGGATTAAGCAGGACCTAACCACACATCGACACTCACCTGTACTCAAGACTTTTCTAGGGGGGGGGGGGGCAGTTGTTATAAAATGTCAAAATGTTCAATTTTGTTTTGGGTTGACTTGGGCCAGAAGCCTTCCTCCATTCCTTTGCATTTGGCCCTGCATCTTGAAGGAAAAATTCATCATGAATCAAAGACGTACATGTCAGATTTATGTAGAGCCTACCTGGGGCTCTAACGTAGTATGCTATTACAACAACCTGGATGGGATTGAATCTTTACCAAGGATATAGTTTTTTCGTGCAAGGACTCCTTTCGCGTGACTTGATTTCTCTAAGTGGCTTTTTTATGATCTTTTTTCTTCTGATAGTAATTTATTGCAGTATTTCTTCCGAGCAATTGGTAAACATGTGAGAACACATGGAAAAAGTGTGAGATGCGCACTTAATTTTTACCCTGACGGTATACAATATTTCTCCATCATATTTCATACTTACCTCTCGCTTATTGATCCAATACTTCTTCTACCTACTGTTTATATTAATATTAAGGCATAAGCTACCCAGATAAATATCCATTGTTAGTCACTATACGCATGAATTTAAAATGTTTTTTATTTTACAGCAATATATCTGTTAGTTTTTTTTCGTAATTTATATTCAGTATTATATATCCATCTTGATATGTTTTCTATATATTAGAATTTATATCAAGTCAGATGGAAAGGTGGATTCGTCTGCTTGGCGACTGTATCCTTAATAGCATAATTGATTTTTGCACTTTTTATGTACAATGGCGCCTGTTCTGTCGACACTTTATCGCACTTGAAACCGGATCTGGCAGTTTTATCGCACTTGAAACCGGATCTGGCAGCTTTGGTGAAATTGTGCAATAAACTTATCACAGTTTCCATTAATTCATGTCGATTGATACCTTGAATTGACGTGCTAACAACAGTTTTCTTTCTATAAAAAAAGAACATTAATTTCCTATTAGCGTATGGGAACCAACTTTCAATTTGCACTTAAATTTGCAGATATAAACTATGTGAATATGATGAGAGGCCGTCCGACAATATGATTGAAAGGTTTAGGCTTTTGACGACTCAAAAGCTACCTTTGTTTGACTGTAAATTCAAGCAATTTGGAGTAGGTTATCTTTACCAATACAACCCCCGACACTTTTATTTTTTCCGCCTGAACAGTGACTCCAATTACTTTTCGAATAAATTCATATTTTAGCCTCTAGAATGTTAAAATTCACAGCCCAATATCTAGCTACGGCAGTTCCCGGTAAAAGAAAGCGAGTGCATGGATACCGGAGCTATTAATTAAAAAAGTTTAATAAAGGTATTAATAAAACAAATATTTTTCAACTAAAAGTAAGAAGCAACATTAATACTTAAAGCGAACAAAAATAATTCCGTATATGAATGGGGGCTCCCCCTTCCTCAATCATCGCTCTTTACGCTAAAATCCCTAAAAATTCTTTAAAAATACTTATCATTCAGATTCATCGGGCTTTGTCATTTAGGAGTCAAACTTTAGCGCAAAGGACGAGGGTTGGGGAAGGGGCAGCCCTCATCCTCATATACAGAATAATGTCTGCTCGTTTTAAGTTTTGATGTTGCTTCTTACTTTCAGTTAAAAAAAAACTTTCTTTTATTAATTTACGACCGTTTTCAAAATTATGCCAGGATCCTCCTACCCCTCCCCGTGTAAAATTTCTCCCTGGAAAATTCCCCAAGAAACTTTCCTGCCGATGAAAAATTCTCATTGTGGAAAATGGGGTGTAGGGTTGAAAGCTCTCTTTTATTGCTGAAATGGTAGTTTTGTGAGGGGTTTTTAATCTCTCTTGTATTTAGGATTACCCTTAATAGAGTTTTGAAAACAAAACGAATTACATTTCATTTCGAATGAAAGTAAAGAGCAACATTAAATTTAAATTCTGGAAACAATCACTATTCCTAACCAAGCATAATCAGTTCTATCTTCTATCAATTAGTTTGGTACTTATGTATTATAGCCCACACTCAAGTTCCTCCTCTTAGTAGAACTAGTTTCTCTGGCGGTTAATTATACTGCAAGTATACCAAAATATGATGAAAATATAATATTGTATTAAAAAAATTATGGAAACTACAGAAGAAAGCTGTGGAAAGCAGGCCGCCTAGAAGGCTTAGCTTAGGTTCCCAACACGACTATAAGACATAAATGCTTCACTTAAGCTAAGAGGTTACCTGATTTAAAAAATATTTAATAGTGTAATGATCTTTCTGGAGCAAATTCATTTTTTTTGTCTTTGCTGCATACCTAATGCAAATGGTGTAAAAACAGACTTGCACTTTCCAGTTCACTTGACGAGTTTAGTGGGGAGTGATCAATTATCTTCCTTTTTTTAGTTGCCCTTTTTTGGAAGCATGTCATTCCTTTCCCTTGTTTCTTTATATCTAGATTTTCGATTGCAAATCCTAATATGGTATCTAGAATTGGCAATTAAAGCCAGTGTTTAATTCAAAAGCGTTATTTAAAGTGGGTATTTAAAATATCCAACGGGTAAATGTACCCGTTCATTTATGTCAGAAAAACTTGTCTACCAAACTGCCACATGTAGCCGTTGAAAGACCACTTTTTTAAGACAAGACACACGCTGCCTAGTCCTAAGAGTTTCTCGTGAGCCCTGTAATTGTAGTTTCACCATCCCAATCCTGAACAATAAATACCCTGTCTGTTCGGTTGAGGTTACTCTGAGTTTTTACCAAGAAAACCTTGTTGACAAACTCATGTTGTCCAGGTTCTTTCATGCACAAACGGGAAAAAGACATATCGGGGCAAATGTTTCACAAGTAAATATATTTGTCCGTTAGAAGAAAATGTTCCAAGGTTACTAAACTCAAGAGGAAGTATGCTCAACTGTTATGTGTCCATTAATGTCATGAAACTCAGAAAGTTCCAACCTCTTTCCACGTTCAATGAATATTGAACCTGGAATATTGACTCCCCTCTCACCGTTCCTGATTCCCCCTCAAACAGACTGAGCAAATTATAAATCGACGAGAATATTAATAACAGTAATTGTAAATCTACTGAAAGAAGTCTTTGATATTGCTAGCTTATTCTTTCAGAAATAAATAAACAGCACAAATTGCCTACAAATATCTCTTGAATTTGTTTAGGTGAAACTGTAAATTTGGATTTTGACACAATTGGAATCTAAGTCTCATAAAGATATGAATTTAAACATAAATTGTTAACAGTAAAACGGTCACAACATAATTGGAAGATATATTAGTTTGATGCTACTCGACTTGAAATTGATGTCGGTGCAAAGCGTAGTTTTCAAATTTTTATTTTTGGTATTTTCATTGGGAAATATTTGTTTGGGGTATTTCTATTGTAAAAATTGAAGATTAACAAAATTGACCCTCCCCCCCCCCTAGGCTTTGACAGATACTTTTTGCTGCTCACCCTACATTTTCAGGAATTGACGCCCCTGCTTGTCTAGTTAGACTTGCATGTCTAGGAGACATGTCACTCCAGACATCTGTATCCAGCTGGTTCCTGAGCACATGTAAATTCGGTGCTTGGCTGCAACACTATCTAGTTCTAGAATTTTTAACTATCTTTCAAGGATTTCAAATTCTACTAATCAGGAACCTTCTTTTTGCCACTATATTTACCATCAGCGCTTAAGAGTAGCATTTATGTCTGTCAGGCTGGGCTTCCATGCCTAAGCAAGTGTATGACCACATATGTTGAGGCACGGAGCTTTCGCTGGACCTGTATCTGAAGGCTCCTTTAGATTATCTTTTTTCCTGTCTAAATTGGTAGCTGCGTCTCTCTTTTTTGAAAAAAAATATTGAATTGGTTATTCAAGAGCAAGGTTTGATACTCATTCTAAAATCCCTAGTGTGTATACTCCTTTGGTGTGCTCCTTTGATTTACTCCTTTGGTAATAAATTTTTGTTTTTTAGGAGACAATCCTCAGAAATTCAAGCAAGAAACGGAATAGAGACTCGTAGACCATTAGACAGAAGGGGCTCGATTGGTACTGCTTTAACTGATCAAAAAGTGCCGATTGATCGAAGGAGCTCATTGGGCATTTCCAAACTAGGAGATATGAGTCCACCGCCTCCTCCACCTCCTCCTCCTCCAGGAGTGGTACTTAATCCTCGTCAGGGAGAGGTAAGCTTTTGCTTCTGGCTATCTGTTTCTGAAACTTGCGCTTGCGTATCTTCCAGTTTCGACTGAATTTTAGTTGTTTTCTTTCTGTTGGTCGTAGAAATGAGTTTCTAAGAATTTATTCTTATCTTGCTCAAAAGTGAAAGTTAACTGAGCGAAAATAGAGTTAGCAGTTATTTACACTTTCTTTATTTGATCGGTTGACATAACCAAAGAAGAAAAAGAAGAAGTGACAAACGTCTTAATAAATCTCGAACAAAAAGAAAAAGAAACCATCAGATAAAGAGGAAAGGTATACACTAACCGAAGGTAGCCTCCGTTATGGTAGCCCAACTTACACGCTACACCTTAATCAAAGTATTCTAAACACTTCATAATAACGTACAGTAAGCAAAAGAGAGACTCGTGCTAATAGTGCCCGAGACTCTAAGCAATAGCAATAATTTTGCCAACAATATGTATACTACAACTATTACTACTGACAACTTGCTGCATCAAGCCCCTTGAAGCCAACACAGCTACACTTGCTCCTCCTTACCATTTCTATTCAAAGTCTCACTCTTTATCTTCTCCCACGAAGTTCCAATTTTCTTCAAATAATTTCTTATGACCTCCTCCCATCCTATTTCGGGACTAACTCCTTTTAGCTTGGCCCCAGATGGATGGCTAAAAGCACAATCCCTTGGCATATATATATCATCCTGGATCCATAAAACATGGCCTACCAATCTTGATCTTTATTTCATATAGCCCTAAAAAGTGGGATCGAAACATATTTTTCATGGAGCTTAGTATTGTTATAGAATCAGTCAAAGGAGTAGGCTTACCTAAAACTATCCTTAAGCAATCAAACAGTTCGTGGTAACGAACTGTAAGTAAGGAGCGACCCGGCTCAATGGTAACCGAAACTCTAAAAACCGGAATTTTGGTACCAATAGATACATCAAAAGAATCAGATTTTAATTTTGATTTCAAATATATAAGTTTCATCAAGTTTAATCTTACCCATCAAAAGTTACGTGCCTGAGAAAATTTGGCTGATTTTCGAAAAAAGGGGGAAAGACCCCCTAAAAGTTATAGAACCTTAATGAAATTCACACCATCATATTCAGCGTATCAGAGAACCCTACTGTAGAGGTTTCAAGCTCCTATCTACAAAAATGTGGAATTTTGCATTTTTTGCCAGAAGAAAGATCACGGGTGCGTGTTTATTTGTTTGTTTGTTTTTTTCCCCCAGGGGTAATCGTATTGACCCAGTGGTCCTAGAATATCGTAAGAGGGCTCATTGGAACGGAAATTAAAAGTTCTAGTGCCCTTTTTGAGTGACCAAAAAAAATGGAGGGCAACTAGGCCCCCTCCCACGCTCATTTTTTTCTCAAAGTCACCCAATTAAAATTTTGAGATAGCCATTTTGTTTAGCATAGTCGAAAATCTAATAAATATGTCTTTTACGATGACTTAATCCCCCACAGTTCCCAGGGGAAGGGCTGCAAGTTATGAACTTTGCCCATTGCTTGCATATTGTATTGGTTATTGGGAAGTATACAGACATTTTCAGGAAGAATTTTTTTTGGTGGGGGGCTGGAGGAGGGGGTTACTCGGGAGAATCTTTCCGTGGAGGATGTTTCTTTGGGATAAGGGACATATCTATGAAGGGGGCGCCGGATTTCCAAGCATTATTTAAAAAACGATCAGAAATTAAATTTAAAAAAATAAGTTTTTTCAACTGAAAGTAAGAAGCAACATTAGAACTTAAAGTGATCAGAAATTATTACGTATATGAGGGGGTTCTCCCCCAAGTCAATACCTCGCTCTTTACGCTACAGTTTTTTTTAGTGCTTTCAAAAGAGCTATCTATTCTAATTAAACGGCCTTTGTGATTCAGGGGTGTGTGAACTAAATTTTTTTTAACTTTTAACGTAAAGAGCGTGGTATTGACTAAGGGGAGAACCCCATCATATACGTATTTAACATATACGTAATAAAAAAAACAAGCGATACGGCTCAATAGTAAGCGAAACTTTTAAAAACGGAACTTTGATGTCAATAAATGTATCAAAAGAATGGGCTTATAATGCTGATTCTAAATATATAAATTTTATTAAGTTTAGTATTACTCATCAAAGGCTACGAGCCTGAGAAAACTTACCTGATTTTTTAAAGAGGGGGAAACATCCCCTAAAAGTGAAAAAATTTTAATGAAAATCACTGTCAGATTCAGCGTATCAGAAAACCCTATAACATAGGTTTCAAGCTCATATCTGTAAAAATCTGCAACTTTGCATTTTTTTTCCAGAAGAAAAATATACGAATATAGAAGTTCGTTACGTAAGTTAATTCGTAAATTACGTCAGAAC
This sequence comes from Artemia sinica, assembly GCA_027921565.1. Lineage (NCBI taxonomy): Eukaryota > Metazoa > Arthropoda > Branchiopoda > Anostraca > Artemiidae > Artemia > Artemia sinica. The sequence goes on along the minus strand of JAPEVW010000025.1, from coordinate 2,316,878 downwards.
CAAATTTAGAGACAGCCATTTAGCAAAAGAAAAGTAAAATTTTTATGCAAATTTTGTTTACTAATTCAATGACGGCGAGCCAAAATAAAAGCTGCATTAACTAAAAAACGATCAGAAATTAAATAAAAAAAACAAGTTTTTTAAACTGAAAGTAAGGAGCGACATTAAAACTTAAAACGAACAGAAAATTATTCCGTATATGAAAGGGGCTGATCCCTCCTCAACGCCTCGCTCTTTACGCTAAAGTTTGACTCTGTCTCACAACTTTATTTTTTAAAACAATAAAAAACTTTAGCGTAAAGAGCGAGGCGTTGAGGAGGGATCAGCCCCTTTCATATACGGAATAATTTCTGTTCGTTTTAACTTTAATGTCGCTCCTTACTTTCAGTTTAAAAAACTTGTTTTTTTTATTTAATTCCTTTAAGAAACGCTTGACAAATCTTCCTCTGCCTTTCAAAGCACCATCGTTACAGAGGCATACCTGACCGCTTGCATTACCATGGCTTCCAATATTCTAATCTTAGTTCGCAAGTCTATGTTCCTATTCTTCCAAACTTTCTTCAACTTAAAAAAAAACACCCTGCGCTTTGGTTATTCTACTTTTTACATTTTCACTGTATCCCTCATCATTACTAATAATGCTACCCAGGCAAGTTCACTTGATCTTAAGTCCAGTAGCTACCCATTTGATTCATTTTTGTTGCCTAGCATCACCCCTTGCCTTTATTTATTCCTAGACTAAGCGACTTAGTCAACATCAATTTTCAAGCCTATTTTTGCTCCTTGAGCTTTCAAAATTTTCCAAAATTAATTTTTTTTCGCTAACATTTTTTTTTGTCTTGGACACGTAAATCAGTTACATAATCTAAGTCTAGGAGAGTTTTATTTTCGCATTCAACACCCTATTCTTGCATAGCCTTTGACAAGTTCATTATAACAAAGTCCATTGAACAATCCGTATAAACGGGATAGAAAACAACCTTGTTTGACTCATGATTCCACAACAATCAGCTACTAACCTCTCTCCCTACTTTAAGTGCAGCAACATTATTCTCGTGAATAGTATTCATCACTTTGATTGATTTATCTGGTATACCAATTATTAATCTAAGACTGAAAATTTGGTCGATGAATCCTCTCCCCTTCCTACAACCCCATTGTTCTTCAATTTCAATACAACTATTATGTCGTGTAGCTGCATCTTCCAGATTATCTGCAATTGATGCAATATATATATATATATATTATATATATATATATATATATATATAATATATATATATATATATATATATATATATATATATATATATATATATATATATATATACATATATATATATATATACATCTATATTATATATATTTTGTAGTTACCACTATAAGAAATATGGGCTGGATAATTTTTTTGTAAACAAAGCAGAAAGAAAAAAAAATACCGTGAAATTCCCATCAAAATAACATAATCCATTTGCGATATACGACGCGGTGCATATTTGAAGGCCGACGACCTGAGCTGCCGCCCGAGCGAAGTGAGGGCAATTCATGAGGGCAAAAGGTCAGAGCTGCTTGCGATCAAAACCTATGAAGCAGACTTTCAACTGGAAGTTGACTTCCTGCTAGACACTTCAGAAGAGTCGTTCAATTTGCTACTTCATGAGTATTCAAAACTAAAGTCATAAATGTTAAAATACACGTGTAAGGGGCAAAGATAAAAAAAGAAAAAAGAAAAAAAAATAGCTATTTAGGGGAAAGCCAAGTCATATTCCCATATCATAGTCTACCAACAAGGAATATTCTTGATCTTTAGGGGCCTAGGAATGAATACAGAGAAGGAGGGTTATGATAGTCAATATCTTGACAATGGTAGGCCTACTTTTTTTCTGGGCTCATATTTGTCAGTCATATTGGTCATTAATGTGAGAAGCAGGTGTAATTTATATGGGAAGGTGCACCCAGGCATGAACCTTTTTGGGGAAAGCCAGAATATATTTACTGGAGGGGGAAGGGCCGATCATACAAAAAAAGATAAATTTAGCCCCATTTATTCAAATTTTCTAGGGAGGTCATCATGATTCCCTCTATATTTTTAGATTGGAACTACTTTTTTTTTCTTCATTAGAACTTTCACTTTCCTACCAACAAAGATGATGTCACTTGAGTTTTGTTGGTTGAAAAGTTTAAATAATAAGTGTTCATGTTTTAAAGCTGCAAAAGCTGGCATTGTATCATCCCACATGGGGTCAATGGGATAAGCTTTGTATTTTAAGAAACAGTAATTATTATTGTTAAAACATTACCATAAGAGCTAAAAATGTGCATTAGTACATTACTCATTTCTGTTTCAAATTTAGCTTTCCTGGCACAGGATCCAATAATTACCTTATGAATTTTGCTTTGATTAATGATGTTGAATTTAAAGTCGCACACAAGCATTTCCTTACTTATAAGGCCTTTTCATGGTTTGTAATCAAATAGTTCGTATTAATGAACTGTTAGTAAGGAGTGACTCGTGCTTATAATAAACGAAACCAAAAGGTCTGATAGCAATATATACAACCAAAATGATTGGCTGTTTATAGTGATTTTAGACATGTAAAACTCATTAGATTTGAAGTTACTTACCAAGAGGTACAAGCCTTATAAAATTTGCCTGATTTTTAAACAGGAACTAAATACACCCAAAGAGGTGAGATAAAGATTACGCCATCAAGCCCAGCGCATCAGAGAACCCTATCGCATGGTTTTTAGCTCCTATATACAGAATATTTGCTGTTGTTTTTTTCTTCCCCAGGGGTGATTGTATTGAACCAATGGTCCTAGAAAATCGGAAGTAATCTCATTCAAGTAGAAATTAAAGGTTGCAGGGCCTTTTTAAGTAACCAAAAAGGTTATTCTACAGCAGCTTTTTCTGCCATTTTTGACTCAAACTAAAATTTTCCCCAAAAAAGGATCAAATTGCTATCGACTGGAAATTCTGAGAACGAAAACTGAAAGTTCTTGTGCCCTCTCTGGTTAGCCAGTAAAAAAAGATTCTGCCTCGTCAGTGTAGCGTTTTCTCCCAGTGTTTGGCACATAGCCACTATTTTACCACAAAGAGGGAGAAAAGCGTGTTGAGTGAAGATCTGAAATAGCAAAACAATCCAAATTATCGAAAAGTTATATATTGAGCTTCCCAGTTTCAGAGGCGGCAAGGCCAAGTGATGGTGTATTCAAGCCTAAAGATGCACGCGATCCTTGCAAGATTAAATAAAAAAAATAAGTTTTTTTAACTGAAAGTAAGGAACGACGTTACAACTTAAAACGAACAGAAATTATTCCATATGTGAAAGGGGCTGTCCCCTCCTCAACGCCTCGCTCTTTACGCTAAAGTTTTTCATTGTTTAAAAAAAATAGAGTTGTGAGAAAGTCAAACTTTAGCGTAAAGAGCGAGGCGTTGAGGAGGGGACAGCCCCTTTCATATACGGAATAATTTCTGTTCGTTTTAAGTTTTAACGTCGTTCCTTACTTTCAGTTAAAAAAACTTGTTTTTTTCATTTAATTTTTGAACGTTTTTGAATTAATGCAGGTTTTGATTTTGGCTCACCGTACATGAATAATTAAAACAAAATTTGAGTATTAATTTTACTTTTATTTGTTTAAATGGCTTCCTCGAAACCTGTTTAATTTTATTTACGAACGTTTTTATTAGTAATAAATATATGTAACTTACGAATTAACTTACGTAACGAACTTCTATATTCATATAGTTTTAATACGTATATTAGAGAGTCCGCCCCCTAGTCAATACCTTGCTCTTTAAGCTAAAGTTCGGATTTTGTTCCAATTCTTTAAAAATGACCCCTTAATCACAAATGCCGTTAATTAGAATAAACAGCTCTTATGAAAGTACTAAATAATCTTTGGATTAAAGAGCGAGGTATTGACTAGGGGATGAATCCAATCATATACGTAATGTTTTCTGTCGTTTTAAGTTTTGATGTTGCTCCTTACTTTCAGTTGAAAAACTTGTTTTTTTTATATATATAATTTCTGATCTTTTTTTAAATAATGCTGGGAAATCCGGCGCCCCCTTCATAGCAATGTCCCTTCCCCCATGAAAACTTCCTTCATGGAAAGATCCTCCGAAATAACCCCCGACCCACTCCCCCCCCACTACTAGAAACCCCCCCCCTGAAAACGTCTGTACACTTCCCAATAACCAATACTATATGTTAACATTGGGTAAAGTTCATAACTTCGGGGAATAAGTCATCCTAAAAGATATAGTTATCATATTTTCGACCATGTTGAACAAAATGGCTATCTCAAAATTTTGATCGGGTGACTTTGGGAAAAAAATGAGCGTGGGAGGTGGCCTAGTTGCCCTACATTTTTTTTGGTCACTTAAAAAGGGCACTTGAACTTTTAATTTCCGTTCGAATGAGCCCTCCCACGATATTCTAGGACCACTGGGTCGATACGATCACCCCTGGGAAAAAAAAACAAATAAACACGCATCCGTGATCTTTCTTCTGGCAAAAAATGCAAAATTCCACATTTTTGTAGATAAGAGCTTGAAACTTCTGCAGTAGGGTTATCTGATACGCTGAATATGATGGTGTGATTTTCATTCAGGTTTGATAACTTTTAGGGGGTCTTTGCCCCTTTTTTCGAAAATCAGCCAAATTTTCTCAGGCGCGTAACTTTTGACAGGTAGGATTAAACTTGATGAAACTTATATATTTGAAATCAGCCTTAAAATCTGATTCTTTTGATGTATCTATTGGTATCAAAATTCCGTTTTCTACAGTTTTGGTTACCATTGAGCCGGGTCGCTCCTTACTCACAGTTCGTTCCCACGAACTGTTTGATAAACGGTTAATATAATCATTTATTTAAAGCTTTATTTAACTGAGTTCATGCAGTTGAGGCTTGATAAAATCATCCAGTTTTATATACTTACGCCTGACAAAAAAAAAAAAAAAAAAAAAAAAAAAAAAAAAAAAAAAAAAAAAAAAAAAAAAAAAAAAAAAAAAAATCAAAGCGAGGATGATTTTCATCTAGTATAAAAGTATTTCATACTTCTATTCCAGTACAAGTATGAAGTATTCCATTATAAAAGTATCCAGTATTTCATCCAGATGGCTATAAGCAACGAAAAGACCAAGCAGATATTTCGGCAAACATCTCCGCTAAACCGTCCTCAGCGCTCAAAAAGAGGCGGAAGGAAAAATTGTTAAATATAAAACAAAAATGAATAACCTTTTGAAGTAAACTGTATCATGACAGTGAAAAGACTGAAACAGACGGAGAGTCGGAGGGGGGGGATCACGATTGTCACCAATAAATTTTCCTAGAGGTAGGGGGAAGGTGCTAACAGGAGCTTTATTTTTTTTTTGCTGAAATTTAACTGGGAACATTTCTCAATTCCTTTGGATGTCTTCATGTTTCACAGGGGGAATTGACCCCCTGGCCCCTGTAACCGTCCATGGAAAACATCCCTCTAAAAAGATTTGTTTGAAGAACTCACCCTGTAAACAGTAGAAATGATGACCATATAGCAAATTTTTGATATTTCAGACCCCTCCCCCTTTTTATGAATGTTTAGAGAAGTGCACTCTTTTAGTGATGATTATCATTCCTGAAGCTTTTTTATACGAACATTAAACCTGAATGTTAAAAAAAGGGGGTTGAAGGAGGTATTTGTAGCCTCCCTCACATTCAAGAGAGCCTCGTATCAAACAGTTTGTAGTAATAAACTGTGAGTGAAAACCGATCCTCGTCCATAGAAACCCAAAATATGAAAGGCTAAGTTTTGATTAAAATATATGCAACAACAAAATTCATTATTTATGCTGATGCTAAATATGTAAAATGTATTAATTTTAAAGTTGCTCATCAAAAGCTATTAGTACATGAAAATTTGAATATTCCAGAAATAGGAATTGAACTCCTCTAAAAGGGGTGTGGCCTTGATAGAAATTATGCAATTAAGTTCACCATGTGTGAGAACCCTACAGCCACTATAGACAAGACTTGAAATTTCTCACTTTCCCAGAGAAGGATAGTCACACGTTTACCCATCCCTAGTCGGCGGTAAAGATTATTAAACGAGGGTTTATTCAAATGAGCACTTGAAGCTCTGGTGCATTTTTTCAGTAAAAAAGGAGATCACGGCAAAGGAAATTCCCGCATTCCTTCATATTGGCCCGAAAATCCTGGTTTCACGGAGTATACCATTCGGCTCTGAAAGTCAGAACAGCATTACAGTCCATTAAAATGAACAATTATTATGGATGGTTTTTCAAATAAAACTAACAGCTATAGAGTTTGGCATAGTTGCATATTATCTATTAGGCTGCTGAGCAATGGATTCTCTTATGAGGATGGGGTATATAAGCCCCAATAAAGTATTTTAGGCCCAGTTTTCAAACTTTCTATGAGAGGTTCTTAAGATGAATTGAATGAATATTCATATCATTATGGATTTAACTTATGGCTACCTTCATTAGGAAAAATATTTAAGTGTTCAGTATGACTGGTGAAGGGAGACGAAAGTTCATTTTGGAAGTAAGCTTTATTTTGGAAAGTAAGCACACTAAATGACCTCTTTTTATCAAAGCTTTGTTCTAGAAAATTAAATTTTGAGTTAAAGGTTCGGGTTTGAGGGTCAGTAGCTCTCGTCACATTTAGGGTAAGGCTGGGTATGGACTTAAATTTAAGAGGGATATTAAAATTTAACACGAACGGAGATTATTCCGTAAATGAGGGTGGATGCCTCCTCCTCAACCCCCCCCCCCACTCCTTGCGCTAAAGTTTTATAGTGCTAAACTGAAAGCATTTATGAGGCCAATAAGTGCGATCGACTGTCTTGTAAAACGTTTGAACTGAAAATTGTATTGTTTAAAGCAAATGACAACGATAGACTCTTCTGTTCTTGTGAAAAACACTTTCTATGCCATATCGTCTTTTTTCTAGAGCAGTCATTCTTACAAAATTGAGAGTAGAAATGACCCTAAAGGTCCGATCAGCACACCATATATGGGCATAGAGTCCCTAGGGAGATGGTTTTCTCACTGAGAATGAAAAAACAGGATTTTTCTCACTTGAAAAACAGGAATTTTCTCACTTTTATGGATGTTTCTTGGACGGTTATGAGTGTTGGTCAATTTATTTGATGTTTTTCATGGATGTCAACATCAATTTGTGTCTGTTTTATGGTTTTTGTCAGTGAGAATGGAAAACAGGAATTTTCTCACTTTGATGGATGTTTTCTGGATTATTGAGTCTAATGGGGAACAGGGTCAATGACACTTCGTTCAAGATCAATTGATTTGTTGTTGCTGTTTTGGCCAAGTGCACGCTCGGGGCGAATGTTAAGATCCAGGAATAGGAAACCGGAAGTACATGCATCCTTCTCAGCCAATCGAAGTGGGTCAATGACCTCTTTTTCCCAGGTCGATTTATTGTTGTTGTTGTTGTTTGGCCAAATGCACGCTCGGGGCGAATGTTAAGATCCAGTATTTAAAAATAGAATTTCTATCTCTTTAGACTCCCGCATAATTCCAAGATAACAAGTGATGTCATTTCTAATTCCTAACACTAAAGATCAATGAAGCCCTATTTAAAAATAGAACATTAATTTTTCTCTCTGACCTAAAGAGCGTTTATCCCTCAGACCTAAGAACAAAGAAGACATACTTGTTTCTTTATTCCCCTTTTAGTAAATCAATAATCAAGTTCTCAGAAATTCTCTCCCCTTTCGTGAATCAATAATTCCCCTTGTTGTTGTTGTTTTGGCCAAGTGCACGCACGGGGCGAATGTTAAGATCCAGGAATAGGAAACCGGAAGTACATGCAACCTTCTCAGCCAATCAGAGACTCGGTACATCTCCTTCTCAGCCAATCAGAGGATCGCTTACATATGATTTTCCCCATTACATAACAATTCGCCCTTGAGATTTCGTATATAACGGACATGCATTGTGATTAAATTATCAGAAAGTTCCAGGACACAATGGATAGAACACATGAAATTATTGATGAGCTTGAAGCCTTGGCAGCCACAATTAGCAATGTAAGTTCTGTTTTAGTACATTTTCATTTTCAAAATAAAATTATTTTCCTTGATCACCCTCCAGTATAGCGGGGTAAGTCCCCCCTCCCCCACAATACAAACTCACTAGAAAACATAAAATATGTTCTTTTTACCACATAAACCCCCTCAAACCCCCCACTGTTTTTACAAGTATAATTCTTCCAATAGAAATAAATTTATTCTTTCTGTAAACCTATTTAAAAGTGACAGTCAACTTTATGTCAATCCCTTAACCATTAAGCCGCTAAATTGACAAAACATTTCCGCAAGATTATAATTGGTCACCCTCTAGTATATCTAAGTAAGTCCCCCCTTCCCCACAATACAAACTTACTAGAAAACATAAATATGTTCTTTTTACCGCATAAACCCCCTCAAACCCCCCACCCCCCCCCCCACTGTTTTTACAAGTATAATTCTTCCAATAGAAATAATTGTCATTTTTCGATAAAGTTCTTGCTTTTCTGTATTGTGATTTAAAGTGTCCACTGACTTCTGTTTTTACAGATATAATTCTTCCAATAGAAATATTTCTCTTTTTTCGATAAATTTATTCTTTCTCTAAGCCTATCAAAAAGTGACATTCAACTTCTGTCTATCCCTTAGCTATTAATATACCGTTTCCATTTAAGCCGCCGCCGCTTACTTGACTTAAAAACATTTTTCCGCAATGATTTAAACAGGTGACACCCCACTATTGCAATTCCTGCTTGTTAATCCTTTACGTTAGCGACTTAACCAAAAGGTTTCAATGAGAAAACTTATTGTTTTTCTCTGTCAAATTAAACAGTTTTAAGCAAAAGAGATTGCTGTTTATTAAGCTTGTGGATTCGCAACCTGTATTTGGAGGAGTGAAACGGGGTTATTTCCAAAATAATTACTAACAATATATTTAGGACACTGGTGAAAGGGGGGAGGGGGACATGCCTCAATTCTATCGCCATTATTGTAAAATGAAAACAAAAGTGTTTCGTTGCATGAAAAGTAAGGGGCTGGGATGTCTATGAATAAGCTTTTTAATTAATTAAAATAGCGTTTGATTTCTGAGTTTAGTATATTTTTACTTTTTGCTTTACTGAAAATGCTGGCGTAGGGGGGGGGAGGCTTTCTTAGTGATAAATGCTTTTCTAGACAAAATTATGGCTATGTGGATGGGGGTACTAATTTTCCTTCTGTAAAAAAGGGGGAAATTATTTCGATACTAACTTTTTTCGCTTCTTTTAAGGCAAATTGTGAAGAATGCCCGCCGCCACCCAGTAAGAGAGCAAGGGGTAATAATGCGGCCCCTGCGAAGGCGACAGTTGTCCAATATGGTCGCTGGCCGAAGCCTCCTAAACAAGTGTTGCCTGCTCAAGCCGCAGCCCAATTTGCGCAGGATTGTGAGGTAGCTTGCCCGTCATCCTCTTATCCTACATTGTCGAGGGTCTCAGGAACTACACAAAATCATGAGGTTGACCTCGAACACACGCTACCTGGACCATCCGACACCCAAGCCCAGACGGAATTTGGAAATGTGAGCATTTTTACCTCTAGTTATAGAAATATCTACCTATTTCTTCCAACTTTTCTTTTCACCATTTTTGAACACAGTATAAGTGTATCTCAGAGTTATTAAAAGATTTTTTCTCCCCAAAGGAAATATAATGTTCTCCCTTTTGAATCATGTCAAGTGCATGCATTCACCCTGCTAAATTAGATTAGTGAAGCCAAAAAAAGGCACTATATTCTGGTCATAGTAAGGTTAGGTAATTTTTATTGCGATATAAACGAAAGGTTAATCTTGCCTCTACAAATTTCTTAAAAAAAAACAACTTTCTATCGGAACGAGTTGTGTATCATGACAGGAGATAGCTATCCATTTTAAATCATGTTTTTTTTCCAAAGCAGATAAAGAGTATTAATATGAAATTTTATTTGGAGGGATTGTTTGAACAAAATCAAAACCTACTATGTCATGCGTTATAGATTGTAAATATCTTATGTAAAGGTGGGGAGCGCTATGAGCCCGAGAAGCGCCGAGGAAGCGCCGCGGGAAGCACTGCGGGAAGCGCTGCGGGAAGCGCTGCGGTGGCCCGCTGGGCCGGCTCGGAGGGGGAGCATTAAATAGTGGAAATTGGGAAAGGGGATGGAGTTGTTTGAACAAAATCAAATTGTCAATTCTATGTAATGTGTTTTAGATTGTAAATATCTTATATTAAGTTGGAAATTGGAACTTTCAGAATATCGATAGTTGTGGGGAACAGTGAATTAACCAAATTCTACTATATGCATACTGCTACTACTACTACTAAGCGCGTTTTAAATAATACGTATATAATATTCCAAATTTTAAAAACAGTAGGGGTGATTTGAACACTTTGAAAATAAGCTATTTTTCATTTATAGATTGGACCATTGGTCCCATACTCGTCATCATCATCATCATCATCATCATCATCATCCTCATCAGTTGGTGAAGGAGAGGAAGAACTCGCGTCTAGGGAATTTCATGTCATTCAGGACAATTCACATATCAATGAATGGGATGGTATTGTTAATTCCGATGAAATACCTTTTAATATTAATAATTTTCTAAGTAATTATTTCAATGTAGAACCTAGCACAGTTGAGCAAGGTAATGTTCCTAGTTCAGAGGGGGACTTGCCATTGCTAAGTCCAAATACCATGCTAATTTTAGACGATTTAACAGGGAATCCTCCTCTAGCCCCCCTGATTACCTACTTCCACTTCAAACAACTGAAGTGGAGCATTCGCATACCCCAAATATTGAACAATGTGGGGGAGGGGGAGGGGTGTTGATAATATACAAGAGGGGGAGGGGGAGGGGGGTAATGACCAATTTACAACTTTTCCAGACTTTCAGCTGTCCAACACAATTTTAAATGCAATAGTTGTCTACACTGCGACTTTTGGGGACCCGTTTAATTCACTTATGGCGGGGAATTTTATGTTTGACCCCGTAGAAATTGTGCATGACTATGTAGATAAAATTCGTGCACTGCTGGAGAACCAAATTCTATTATGGGGTGGGGGGAGGGATTCAATTAAGGTTTCTATTGTTTTAAAGGTGTTTTATTTAAATGAGGGGAAAAGCGAAGTTTACCACCACTATATACACTCCGAGATGCGCGTGATTTATCCGAATTAAGAAAATTTTGAGGGTGTTTTCATGGATTGGATAGGTCAAATTATAGCGCATCTTGAGAACTTTAATGAAAATGGAAGCGGCTCTGTAGTTTTATTTATTGAAAATTTAAGTGTGAATATTTGTAAATTTAAGAAAGATTTTATTTTAAGAGGGTATGGGGAAAGGGCAATAGTTTTAAATTATAATCCAGATCTAGTAGGATGTCAAGGTGTCCAGAAGATCTGTTTTGAAACAGATCAAAAATGTTTCAAGTATGCTTTCCTCATATCAGCATTCGAGCCTCTAGCACGTGACGCTACCAAGACGAATTTAGACGATTGGGCTGTACATGGGAAGGAAGGGTCCAATTTCCCCATTGTAGATTTCTCTTGTTTAGAAGGAAAATACCCAGTAACGCTAAGATTCATTGATATTTTTGAAAGGGCTAATGCCCATTTAAATATCGGCGTTACTGTGGTTCAGTATGAAACTGAATTTGAAGATGGGGTTCGTTCTAAAAAGAAGGGGGTAGTTTTCCCAGTAAGAGGCCCGTCAATTGAATTAGTCAAACACTGGGTTTGGTTGTTGTATAGACCACCATCTAGTGACTTTGCCAATTCAATTGGCCATTTTAACCCGATCACAGACATCAGTAGAGTTCTGGGGGAGGGTAAGAAAAGAAGGGTACGTTTCTACTGTCCGACATGCCTCTCTCGATTTTGGACTGAATTAAAGTTGCAAAATCACATGAGGTATTGTAGACAGCATGGCTACCAGACAGTGGAAACGGTTTCAGGGGATAGGGCCATTTTACGCTTTAAAAATTTCCAAAACACCCTCCGCCAGTGCAACAAAATATCTTTGGATTGTGAAGCTAAGCTGGTGGAGGTGAACGATCCTCGATTTCCAAACCGAGTCAAAGAACATCAAGCTATTGCAGTGTCCTATGGTCATGCGCAAAGAGACAGTTCTAACACCATGCGGTTGTTAGAAATAGTAGAAACATTGGATGAGGGGGAGTGCATGGTCAAGGCACTGACTAAACTAATTGGCACAGCTAATGGTGCTATTTCTCGTTTGAGAAATACCCATTACCCAATGGTTTTGTCTGCAGAGGATCGTCTCGCGATTCAAAATCAAAAAATATGTTGGGTTTGTAAGGGGGAGTTTGTAGAGGTGGATAAGGGGACTAAAGGGAAAAGAGGGGGGAGGGGGAAAGTCAGAGACCATAATCACTTGTGGCAGGAAATATCCTCTGGGGGTAGTAATTTTAGAGGGGTAGCACATCAATCGTGTAACTTAAATGTTAGCCAGCAGTTTTTTATCCCTGTTTTTATCCACAACTCAAATTATGATTTAAAATTTATTTTACCGGCACTGGCACGTATGCACAGGGAGGGAGGCGGAGTAGATAGTCCATGGGTAAATAATTCATTTACCTATAACATTATTCCCAAATCGGCCGAGAAGTTGTTGCTTCTCGAGCTGAAATGGCAGGTAGTAAATAATGGGCATACGTGTTGGAATAAAATCAGGTTTTTAGGTTCTTTTAGTTGTTTTCCCAAGGCATTGAGTCAATTGATTCAAGTGCAGAAAAGCGACAATTTTGATAGCTTTCCCTTGCTTAAACAGCACTTTCCAGACAGTGAAATGTATGACCTATTGACCTGCAAAGGTGTGTACGCATACGACTATTACTGTTCTGGCGCTCGCTTAAGCGAGGTGAAACTACCTCCAATTGAAGCTTTTTACAATTCACTGACCAGCAGTGAATGCACAGCCGAGGAATATGAGTTTGCCAAGAAGGTGTGGTCTAAGGGGGATTGTAAAAATGGGTGGGATTATTGTAGACTGTACTTGGCCAGTGACGTTTTAACTCTGTTGGATATAGTCTGTAAGAACACAGACCAAATCTATTCAGAGTTCGGGTTAGATATAGGCTACTATTTTTCCACACCCCATTTGGTGATGGATTTGATTTTAAAAATTAGTAGGGAGGAAATAGGCCTAATCACAGATGTAGATCAGCACCTTTTTTAGAGCGTTCAATGAGGGGAGGGTATGTTTTTCATGGGGACCGCGTCTTGTCAACCGATCCGACCGGACAAAACAGCACCGGTGCAAAGTCAAATGCAGTGTTCTTGGACATGAACTCATTGTATCCCTCGGCAATGTCTCACTACTCTTTGCCGTGTGGGAACTATCAATGGCTTGAGAATCCTTGTGAGTTTCCCTACATTACCACCGTCGAGGACAATGGGCCACAAGGATGGTTCTTTGAAATTGACGGGCACATTCCTCTGGCGCTTCACGATTCAGTCAGAGATTTTGTTTTTCCCTGTATCAATCGACCCGTGAGCAGGGACTCACTGAGCCCCTACAATCGATCATTGTTTGAGGATATGGGGATGCACTGGACTCCCTCTAAGCAAAACTGATTGCTGATTTGGACCCTAAGGAGAATATCGTTGTTCACCATGTGCTTTTGCACTGGATGGTGAACAATGGCTTCAAGATCATCAAAATACATAGGGTCCTGCAGTTCAATCAGAAACCATATTTAAAGACGTTTATCGACACTTTTGCCGATAAAATCTCTAGGGCAAACTCCAAGGTAGAGATGGAAATGTACAAACTCATTCTAAATTCAGCGTTTGGCAAAATGTGTGAAAGCGTACGTAACAGGTCTCGCTGCGACGTTGTGACTGACCCTCTAGAGTGTGCACGGTTTGCCGACCCCAATTTTACATCGTTCACGAGCATAGAGGCTGGCATGGTTCTTCTACACAGGCGAAAGCGAAATGTGGTACTGAACAAGAATATAGCAGGAGGTAGTTCAGTACTAGAAATTTCCGAAAAGCTCATGTTGTCGTTTTTTTACAATGTGTGCAAGGTGCAATGGCCACGGGAGGGGGAGGTTCAAGTTTACTATGGGGATACAGATTCTCTGCTGTTAAAGGTAAATGGGACCGAGGATTTATTGGATGATCTAGAAAAGGGGGAACACATCAGCTCGCGGATGGATTTCACCAACTGGAATCCATCCCTCTACCCCGAGTTGGTGAAACGTCAAGCCCCCAACCAACTATTAATGTTAAAATCAGAGACGGGAAGTGATTTGATATCCAGGGGGTTGCTCCCGGGTCCTAAAGTTTATTGCGTTAAAACTCATAGTGGGGATGAAAAGAAGGCGTGTAAAAGGGTGCCTACACATTTTGTAAAGAGCAATTTCAACATGAGCGTGTACAGAGACTGTGTAGAAAGTAGCCTAGTGCCTAGAGCACAAGTGCTTGCAATTCGCTCTCCACAGTATAGAAATTATACTGTGAGAGTGGAAAAAAATGCAATGTCATGTATATCTGACAAAATCTATGTGCTCGAGAATGGTGTGAGTGTCCTGCCTCATGGCCACTACCGTATTTCAGACCGAGTTGAATGCATAGACTATCGCAATCAACTTGGTCTGGATAAATTAACCTAACCTGACTAACCCAACCACTAACCAAACCTAACTAACCATCCAACCCGTTCATAAATTAAATGCTCTAACCCTTTCATAAATTAACTAATCTAACCATCACCACTAACCCAACCACTAACCTGTAGCAGCAGTGACGACAACTATTGTACTGTTTTTTCGTCCCGCGGCCCCCGGGGGGATGGGGGACCCTTCCCGAGGCCGGCCCGGGGGGGTGGGGGGTCCCATCCGCAGCCGGCCTTCGGCCCCGCGGCCCCGGGCGGTGGGGTGGGGGGGGGTCTCCCCATTTAAATTCATAATGTTCAACTGTGCTAGTTCAATTTTCAAGTGTTTTTTCTGTTGTTTTTCAAGTGTTGTTTTCAAGTGTTGTTGTTGATGTTATACAGAAAAGTGTGGTTGTTGTTGTACAGAAAAGTGTTCATGTTGCTGGACAAAAAGTGTTTAAAGACAATAAGTGCTGTACAGATAGTGTTATTGTTGATGGACAAAAAAGTGTTTTTATTTATGTTGAACATAAAGTGTTATTTTTATCATTTTTCATGTTGAACAAATAGAGTTTTCATGTTGCTGAAATAAATGACCATGAAATATTGTTTTTTTGTTCTTGTTGAACATAAAGTGTTATTTTTATCATTGTTCATGTTCATGTTGAACAAATAGAGTTTTCATGTTGCCGAAATAAATGACCATGAAATATTGTTTTTTTGTTGTTGTTCATGTTAACGTAGATAGATCTATGGGAAAATTATTACTACTACTACTTATTCATTGGACACGTATGATTTACGGTTAGTTGTAGTCCGACTGTTGTCAACAGCAGCAGCAGCATGTATCAATTTAAAAAACCCTTCAGATCGTTTCTGTGTGGTCCCTCAATGTCGGGGAAAACAACACTCTTAACTAAAATAATTAAAAATTGCGATAAAATGTTTTTGGAAAAGCCGAAAAAAAATCTACTATTGCTATAGTATTTGGCAGGAGTCCTATGATCAAATAAAAGCTATTGCCACAACCATACCAATACAATTCATACGGGGACTTGATGTTATCAATAGTATTGAATCGAACTCGTGGCTGATTATTGATGATTTGGCTGAATCCATTGAACAGTTCTCACAGAAAATGCTACAACTGTTCACCGTTCGCTCCCACCATGAACACATTTCCATAGCCCTAGTTCTACACAATCTGTTTCATCAGAGCAAATGTATGCGAACCCTTGCTTTGAATTGCACCATCTATATTATCTATCGAGTTGTTCGTGATTCTAGCTCGCTAATAACTCTCAATAAACAGATATACCCCGGCGCCCCTAAATTTCTGCTGTCAGCGTACACTCAGGCGACTAATAAACCCTATGGTTACATTTTGCTGGATCTTAATCAGAGCACGCCCGAGGATCTACGTGTAGTCACCGACATTTTCGACAAAGAAATTACAGTATATCTTCCGGTGAACAGTAGAAAAGGCTATTAGTTGCCGTTATGACACTGAAGAAACTACACGAACAACGGCATTTATTTTCCGTTTTAAGCACTTCAAAACCCTTGCTTAGGAAGACCATACTCAAACATGGTGTTGACAATGATTTCATTAATCTAATATCTGAACTTTGTTTAAATTTAACTGAGGGCAATGTTCAACTGCCAGAAGGTGATAGACAACAGACAAAGCAACATCGTTCCACTGTACGCGCCTTGGCTTGTAAAAACAAGGGAAAAATTTTTAAAAGAAAACGTCTCCTTCAAGCGGGCGGTAGCTTTTTCACACTTTTACTGCCAATAACTGCAGGACTTGTAAACAGTTTTCTCTAGAGAGAGAATGGCAAAACCCTATAAATTGACACCATTTGAACTTGTCCTCTCGCCCGTCGAACATTTTGAAGACAATCTAGGAAAATTCATTAATGATGAGAATATTGCCGATGACAAAAAACTGCTTTTACTTCAAGATGCATTGCGACGTGTGGACAAACATAAACCTTATCGTGAGAGACCCGCCGCCGCTGTTACCGATCCCTCTAAACAGGAAACATCTCCTCAAGATTCTGCACAAACAAAGAAGAAGGAATTGAATTCGATTGTATCGAAAATTGGAAACCTATTGCCACTGACCTATCGAGAACAGAGTAGAAGAGTATTATCATATCTCATGTTGGAAACTGGTGATGAACATCAAGTTCAAGTCGACAGCACAGGGAAACGAATTATAATTCAGGGAAAAAGTTATAATCTAGTTGATTTAATTTGTGATATGGTGACAAATCGTAAAGGACTTTTATCATTTGACAATAATCTATACACCTTTCTAAGTGTATCAAACTTCCCCAAAAGTCTTATTGGCAATAAGCAAATTCTAAAGAAACTAAGAGAATATAGTCCTCCAACAACACCAACACCAACAACATTTAAAAAAGAAGAAGAAGATTCAATATTTGAAAATACCAGCAGCAGCAGCAATGATTTTACAACACCTGTGGCTGCTAGTCAAAAGCGAAGACGAATTGATTCACCCTCCAGTGTGCAAAAGGGGAGTGGACATTACACTACGTGTTTGCGTTCAAAATGGATGAAGTTCTGAAAGGTGTCTATGAAAATATTGACGAAGCGGGAAGTTTAAGTTCCCCCAAACGCTTTCTAAAGTTGTCTCCGGCAGCACATTAAAAAAAGCAAAAGAGTATCTAGAGAATGAACCGAGTTACACACTGCATCGGAATCACAGGCTTCGTGGCAAACAATATCGACAAACTAAAGCCTTTTTCCCTCTGCATATCATGCAAACGGATCTTTTAACTTTAGACGCAGTTCAACGGCGTCACAATGCACCCTAGAAATATATTCTGGTGGCAATCAGTGTCTTTAGTCGCTATGCCTATGCCATTCCATTGCGGTCGAAGAGAGGTGTTGAAGTTGCTCAGGCCATTGAAATTATTCTTGAACAGGATTCGTATAGAAAAATTCAATCGGATCGTGGCAGTGAATTTGTTAATCCCCATGTGCAAAAGGTTCTATTGAAATATAATACAACACTTTATCATAGTCACAGCCCGATAAAGACTGCATTGGCTGAACGATTAATAAGAACGATTCGTCTATTAATTTCAAGATATTGTAGCCTGAAAAATACACCGGCTTTTATTCATGATTTAGATAAAATCATGCGGATATATAATCATCGACCTCATCGATCTCTGTCCAACTCAAGCCCTCGGGAAGCTCATTACAGTGAAAATACATTTGATGCTTTTCTAAAGCAATATTCCAATGGTGAAAAAGAAAAAAAAATGTGAAGAAGAAATTCAATGTTGGTGATACTGTTCGAATTAATAGAACCATCAATATTTTTGAAAAGGGGAATTATTTATGGAGCACCGAACTTTTTAAAGTGTCCAAAATCTTGGACACCGAACCCACGACATATCGACTGCGAGACACCAAAGATGATGAGATTCTCGGCGGTTTTTATGAATATGAACTGCAAAAAGTTAGAAATACTAGTGAAATTTATCAAATTGAAAAGATATTAAAGAGTCGTACTCGTAGGGGCAAGAGACAGTTGCTTGTTCGTTGGCTAGGATACAACTCAGATTTTGATTCTTGGGTCAGTGCTGAAGACATTAACAATGCCCAATGATTTCTATGTGACTTTCATGTCCAATGTTTCTGATCCTCTCTACAATGACTTGAATAGAACAAGTGATTTTTGGACGAAACTCTCCCCCACCATCAAATTCGACGACGGAAAGTATGAAGGGGCTCTTGTCGACTGTATTCTCAAAAATACCTACGACATCCTGAGAAAAGATCGTAAATATGATATAAAAATTAGACCTATGATTGGCCGACACCACCTTCAGGTGATCAAGAACAAATTCAAAAAATCAATTGGATGGATTATCCATATATTGAATTACCCTACGAGGAACTCACCTGTATGAATGATTTATGTCGTTCTATTAATAAAAGAATTTCCGCTCGTAAAAAAGGAGCTTTTCATTTCAACTATTCAAAGGAGGAGGGCAAGATCTACATTAGTTCACCTATTGCCAGCGAAAAGGTTATTCTCAATGATAACCTAAAGGATGTTCTTGGCTTTAAGCTCAATATAATCAATGGTAAAAGTGCCGGAAACACTAATTTCATTTTTGCTGACTACCCGCCTGCCTTCTCCACGGACACTTGTATATTTCTCTACGCTTCATTTGTGGAAACATCTTGGGTTGGTAATTCAAATGTTCCCCTCCTACGAATTCTTGAACGAAAAACCAATCAAGAACATATTCACCACTACAATATAAAGCATCTTCAATGTATTCCTGTAAACACTTCCTATTTGGAACTCTGTCAGTTAACACTAAGAACTGAATTAGGTGATCCCATAGCAATTTCAAAAGGTTTGGCTGTGATTACATGCCATTTTCGTCCCATTGTTCAACAACAAGATGTCTAATAGAAAAGTGGTATTCATTTGACCTGATATTGACTGCTATGTTAATACTCTTGGCCCAAGACAACAGGGCAATGGAATGGACTATTAAAAAGGTCGCTCGTCAATGTCTGGCTACGGTCTTGGCAGTTGGTTTGCTAAGCTCTTTCGCTCTGCACTACCTCTGGCTAGAAAATATCTTGTACCGGCTGCGACAGATTTTGCATCCTCTACACTATACGATTGGGGCTCTGGCAAGGATTTTAAAAAAAGTGCTTCGGACAATCTCAGGTCCAGTGCGCGAACCCTTGGCGAGAAATTAAAACAAAATGGAAAAGGTTTAAAAAGGTCGAGAAACACTGCATCACTCATCAGTCTCCACTCAGGTCAGAAACGGAAGACATCACCACTCTTGTCAAAGAAAAGAAGGAAAAAGCCGACACGTAGTGTAAACAGAAGAAGAAGCCCCAGGAAGAAAATTGTTAGATCGAAACTAGATTTCTTCTCTTAAGATGTCCTACCTACCACATAAGGATTCTCAACCTTCAATCACCTCATCATTGAATCTATTCAATGCAGAAAATGTTGATGTGAGTGTCAAGCGTGGATGCTATGAACAATTTTATCCACAACAACCCCTCTCCGATAATATCCACTTTCAAATTTATTCCAATGAAGACTACTTTATGGACATGTCTTCGACATTTATAGATTTACAAATGAAAGTCCGGAAATCCGATAATACAATGCCAATTCGGGCCGATGGAATATCCTATGAAAATTGTATATTACATAATCCATTTCGTCAAATTAGTGTCTACATCAATGGCACGCTGGTGAGCACAAGCAACAATCTCTCAAATTATACAAGTTATATGCAATTCATGTTGAGGACACCCAGGTCATACAAGGAATTGAGAGGCACCTCCAATGGATATGAATATATTACTAATACTGATAGTACAGATGCACTTAAAAATGCTACAACTAGTGAATTACATCTAGTTGGAAAAAAATATCATGAAATATTTAATATACCCCAATGGCTGCCGCCCAATGTTAAAGTGGATATAAAACTGACGCTTGTACCCTCCAATTTCATGTTGAGAAAAGAACTTGCTGCCAATCCTGATGTAAGTCTCTCCCTCACCTCGGCAATACTTCACGTACGCAAACAACAGGTCATGAGTTCTGTTGCTTTGGCAGTGGAAAAACTGAGAGCCAATGGAAATAATATTAAACTACTTGTTCCTCATTCAATCACCAATCAACGTCATATTGCCATGGGCTCACGCACCTTCACCGATTCATCCTTTATCAATGGTGAAATTCCGTCAAAACTCGCTTTGGCATTTGTAAAAAGCGCTAGTGCAATAGGATCGTGGACTGAATGCCCACATAAATTCGAGATGTTTGGACTTTCATCTCTTGTGTGCAAAGTAAACGGCATCCCACTCTACAATCTATCTTTTGATAAATCCTATAGAACATTGTATGAGTTGACCATGCAAACCCTAGATCATGACTCTCAACTATTTAAAAATGGTATAACCGAAGAAATTTTTGCTAAAACACATGGCATCATTGTTCTGGATTTGTCTGGCACACAGGATATGAGTATAGTACGTACGGGGAGTGTGCGTTTAGAGTGTACATTTGCCGATCCATTGGCTGAGAGTATTGCACTAATCTCACTAAATCAATATGAAACCTATTGGGAAATCACTCCCGAAGGCAGTGTTCTACTAGACTTGGCGCCATGAACACCAGTCAAATAATCAATGTATTTAATATGGACCCCTACATGTCCCAGTACAAATCCTATTGTCTACCCTCGGACTTTCTTGGAAAAATTCAAAGTGTCAACAATACCTTGATTATTGTTAATAGCAGTCCGTCGACTGTGCTCACGGGTCATTGGCTGTGCATCTTTCAAACAATGAAGACGATTGAATTTTTTGATCCTCTTGGTCTACCCTATACATTTTACACACCCCACATCAGCAACTATATTGAAAGCAGTGGGAAAACTATTATTCAAAATCGGAAGAGGGTGCAGGATCTAACGACTAAAAGCTGTGGCTTCCATGCACTACTATATTTTGTGTTCCGATGTCGCGGCTTTACTTACAAGCAGTTTCTCCACATTTATGGTGACAATCCTCGTCTGAACGAATTTCTAGTGGAAAATATCCTCTCAGACCTATACAGTATTGATTTCAGTGCCCTAAGAGTAAAGTGCTTAAAAAATGTTTGTGAATTTGTTTATTAATAAAATGCATATATATATACAACAATGTCTTTAAATCTTCACTTTAGATTTCTTCTTCGATGTATAGGTAACTGTCGTGAACCACTAATGCTGGTAAATCATTTGGATTCACTGTATATTGATCTTGATTGACTGCAAAGTCAGGGTCACATTTTCTACAGTACAATGTAACTTCACTCTTGTCATATCTCTTTATATAGTCAATGATGCTATTTGCATTCATATTATGAAATTCACGAGTTTCAATCTGTCCATTTGAAGCAATATCACATACAGTGTTTTTCAAATGGTGAATCACATTCGGTAACTGCCAAATAAAAATCACTTGGTTTACAGTCATAGTAGGCAGTGTTCTCACAACGATGACGTAGAAACCAAATTGTCTTGTTACCCCAACAGTTGAATCGTAGACCAGATTCCTCTTCCCAGAATAATTTAAATCCACGACGATACCAATCGTAGAAATAAACTAAAATCATGTTTGGGATTCTTTCCAATCATAGCGGGGTAAGTATTCTCCCACTGATCACATTTATCATAGTGACAATTGGGACACAGGTGCCCTCTAGGGTGAGAGTCACAAATCTCCTCAAGACATGAATTACATCCTTTAATTTGTACTGCATAGCCTCTATGTAATTTACAAGGATTACATAATTTACACTTTTCACTATAGTCATCAATAATTGTACAATTCTCACGTTGAGTCCAAC
This sequence comes from Artemia sinica, assembly GCA_027921565.1. Lineage (NCBI taxonomy): Eukaryota > Metazoa > Arthropoda > Branchiopoda > Anostraca > Artemiidae > Artemia > Artemia sinica. The sequence continues at coordinate 2,294,783 of JAPEVW010000025.1, read as the reverse complement.
TGCCAAGAGTGTACATGCACAATGGACATGTATAGAACATTTTTTTTGGTTTCCAATGTCAACTCTCTCACAGCTAAAACGAAACTGATCGTCCTCGCTCGATAAATTCAAGGTGGAGGAATGTGGAGAGGAGTAGCTCTGTGACGTTACCTCTTTTGAATGGTGGAGCCATCTACATTGAATCCATTGGCAATGTTTTCAAAAGTATATCCACGATATTATTCTGCTTTGTTCCAATTAATATATCAATAAATTGACTATAAGCATTTGAATCACATTTTAAAAGTTTCATACAATAGTCCAATGGGGGAGAATCAGTCCTCATTATATTGTCAAGTGTTCCCCGAGAGAATATCCTGCGTTGAAGAGATAACTCGAAAAAATCGTCATCCAAAATCAAATGTTTTTCCATAAACACTAGATTTGATCTAATTCTCTCTTTCTCAAATTTATTCATTTTTCAATCCTTTCACTCTGACTGCTGACTCTAGACTGACCCCTGATTCGTTAGCCCCTAACCTAACCTGACCAGAAAAGAAAGGGAACATTTTCGATTTCGAAACAATTTTATTGAATAATTACATCAACAACAATACTAAGCATGTACAATTAGCGATACAGTTTATTGTCTTCGATATGTTTCACTAATGCACTTAAAGCACATTGAAGTCTATTCACATGTGCTATATCAACTTTTGCAGCGAAACATAATTGATCCTCCATTTTAAATTTGCTCAAGGATATCACATATCTTGCATATACTTCATCCCATTCCAGACAAAGCCGTGATCCTCTCGTGATTTCCACCGCAATGTTTGGTGCTCTTGTATTATTGCCATCAACTCCACTATCAACTTCTAATAGGGTAAACATTCCACTCATCAACACACAAATATATATATCCAAATGAGTAAAGTCAAAACTGTTCTTCTCACTCCTTTGAATTCTATTCACAGACTAATAAAACTATAGCAAAAATCCTTTCCTCATATTCTCTGCGATCCACCACCGATAATATGTAAGCAAGTCTCTGATTGGCTGAGAAGGAAACACGTGATCTAACTGTTTCCTATTCCTGGATCTTAACATTCGCCCCGAGCTTGCACTTGGCCAAAACAACAACAACAAATCAATTGATCTTGAACGAAGTGTCATTGACCCTGTTCCCCATTAGACTCAATAATCCAGAAAACATCCATCAAAGTGAGAAAATTCCTGTTTTTCCATTCTCACTGACAAAAACAATAAAACAGACATAAATTGATGTTGACATCGATGAAAAACATCAAATAAATTGACCAACACTCATAACCGTCCAAGAAACATCCATAAAAGTGAGAAAATTCCTGTTTTTCAAGTGAGAAAAATCCTGTTTTTTCATTCTCAGTGAGAAAACCATCTCCCTAGGGACTCTATGCCCATATATGGTGTGCTGATCGGACCTTTAGGGTCATTTATACTATTGAGGGAAAAAGTTTAGGTTTTTAAAGGAGCTTGGGGTTGAGGCGGGGGGGGGAGCACTTTCGGTACTGGTGCATAATGCAGACACTTTTATATACTGCAATGGAAACCATTCACGAGAAACTCGTTTTTGACGGGTTAATTCAAGACACTGCTATAGAGTAATGCAATGGATAGCGTGGTTTTCATTGCGTATACGATATTTAAACTGTTGTTTTTTGGGGTTTAGGGGGTGAAAAAGGTACCTAGGTTAGGTTACGCAATAATATATGCTATGCTTTACCCCCCCCCCTAATGTCAAGATTCAACAACTTTACTAAAAATGATTCATGCCGGTTTGACGACCGGTTACAAATAAAGCACATATATGCTTGAAAAACGCAACCAGAACACATTTACTAAATTATAAAACTAACCAAATCATCACTGAAATAAACACAAATAAAGAACAATAAAAAAGAGATAATAATAATAATTACTGAATAATAAATTATGAAAAAAAATAATAATAATAAAAAGAATAAATAAAAAAATAAAAAAAATAATATAATAAATCGAATATATTAATAACAGAACAAAAAACAAAATTACTTAATTTGTTCTCTCTCGTCTTCCAGCCCCACACTCACCAACCGCCCGCAAGGAGATGCTTCTTTAACCGGTTTTTTAAATTGCAGGACACTTTCCGCTTCCCGAATTGAGTCTGGAAAAGTATTCCAGACCACCGGACCCGAGTGCCTTGCCACATGGCTAGAACGAACCGTACTTCTTGGCTCACTTACCAGGTCTCCGGCATTTCTCGTAGCATATCCATGATAAAATGGGTTAAAACGAAAAAAATTACTAAAAACATCAGGCGCTAAATCATTCAAACTCTGAAACACAGAAACACTAATCTGAAATGTGCAAATATATAGCCCAAATTTGTCTATAAAGTATTATATATTCATCCTATTTTATTTTATTTCATTAGCATTAACCAAACTTGACTTCTTTGGTAGTATATAAGTGTCCGCATTATGCACCAGTACCGCCCTTTCATATACGGAATAATGTCTGTTTGTTTTAAATTCACTAAACAGTGGGCCTACTGTGTCTGTTTGTAATATCACTAAACAGTGGGCCTACTGACAGTGAGATTTTTCTGATATTCAGCTAATGCTAAAACTCAATTTTGACTAATTCTAGCGATTAGATCTCACCCTTCACAAAGGGCGTTTTTTTTTAATGGTCGGATCGACTTATTCAGATAGAAAGTTTGCACCAAAAAATGTTCAATTTAAAAATAAAACTCTTAAGCAAATCATTTACCTAGATCTTTAAAACGATCGTAAAATGATGGACAGCGAAATTTGAATTCGACCAATTGTAGTGTATATTCCCATTTGAATTGAAAGAATTCTCTTAAATCTATCATTAATTTAGGTAATAGCTAGTTCCGACCAGTTCAGATTGACATTTTTCACTATAAAATTTTCAATGCTAAATTTCGTTGGGTAGCTACCTGCCGTAACAGGGAGGATCAAGCCCTATTCCCCAGGTGTGGGTTCATCCCTTGTGCTGCTGCAGGACAGTTTAAGTTTTTAGTTCCCTATTCAGCTTTTTTTCTATTTAGTTAAGCACTGATAATGAAACTCTCTAATTGACTAAACCTTAAAAATTCCAAGTAAATTTAAGTTGGGTTGTAACTCTAAATAGCTCTGGAAACTAGCTATATCTTTGTAATGAATAAATTTTAACCCACCAAAAATGTAATCCGAAACTAGTGATTGACTAGTCCTCTGTCTACGTAGATGCTGTTACTACGAATTTTGTTTCCAGGTTAACCAGATGTCTACAGCAAAAAACAGTCCCCGAGTTTCACAGAATCCACCAAGTGCAATATCTGGATCAATGATGAGGGACAAAAAACCATTTACATATACTCCTGGAGGATTAGATCTGTCCGAAATAAGAAGTCCACGAATGGCAAAACGAATTTCAAAAAATGCTTTATATGATGGTTCACCTGCCCAACAAAAAACCACTCAAGGTCCTTTATCTACAAATGAACTACCACCACAAGCAGCTGCTGCAATGCAACCTCAAATTGCTGTGCAAGTCCTTCCCCAATCAAACCAGCCTTTGCGCTCCACATCCCGTCAAGAGTCTTACCCATCACTCCCAACACACCTTCCTGCCGCAGAACAGCCTCAAGCGATAAACACACCGGAAGATTTACCAAAAATTAATCCCGAAATAGTGCGTCAGTTGAACAATCACTTATTAGCACAAGCTCCCGCAAGAGTGGCAAGTCCGGTGGTAACCTCATTGACAGGGGAGACCGAACTACCACCTACCAGAAAAAGTATAGACAGAGAAAATTCGCCAATGAAACTCACACCTACTATAGGAAAAGCTGATAAGCCAGTTGTAATGCAAATAGTTGAAAGAGAGCGATCTCCTGCTGGCCCTCCACCCCCTGTCCGACAAAGCAGTGCTCAATTAATTTTGAATCAGATTTCCCAATCTCCACCATCTGATTTTGAACCACAGAGGATCCAAAACCCCAAAAGTAGTAGCAATTTAGAAGGGTCTAACTATAGTCCAAATATTTCTCCTATTCCAAATGGAACATTAAACAGGAATGCTCAAATGGGTGCGCTGTATATCCCACCCGTTGAAAAAGCCAGAGAACAGGAGTCGCGCTCGCAGCTTTCGTCGCCTTCACCGCCTAGCTCTTCCTGCCAAGTTTTCACTCCGAATGCACCTAAATCGTCGCTTGCTGCAAATCAGTCTCCTCAACCCTGTCCACAATTGAAAAATACGCCTTTGCCATGGATGAATTCAAACGTGAAGTCTCAGTCTCCTCCTCCTTCCTGGATCGGCGAAAGAGATGCAAATCCCCAGGCAAAGGTCAGGATAATACCAATACAGATGGAAGGATCTTCGCCACCAGCAGTAGCAAAGCCACTAATGCCGCAGTTTCCTCAAGGTAAGTGTCCTTATCTGAAAATTTGTATTTTTCTTATGCATTTATGAATTTTTTCTGCAAAGGTTTTATTTTACCTTTTCTAAATAAGTTTCTTTCTTGATATTCTTTTAATTTCTAACTATACTTTTTTCTTATTATTATAAAGATCATGCTGTATTAGCAGTCCAGAGAAAAATTCCTATTCTTTCAACTGGAAAAATCTTGTATTATTTGATATTGGTAAGTCCTTTGTTATTAGTAAAACGTGTACCTTGCAGACTAATAGCTATCTTACTAACCCTAATTATTTATAGTTGCCAAGGCCGGTAGATCCAAGGGAACATTTAAGGGTATGCAGCAAAAAAGTCTACCAATCTCACAAATCTCAAAGCTTCCATCCTTCACCTCCCTCGTGACAATCAAACATATAATTATACACTAATTAAATTGATAGTCGAAACTCAAAATAAATGGCGCTTAGTTCTCATGGTTTTCATACAGATGAGCCATCTACGAATGTCGTGCTTGGCAGGGGTCAAAGGATTCAATCTTTTAAAACATATGAAGATTATCTAATAAAATTAGACTATGCATTATTATACCTACTTTCTATTTCATATTGGGAATGACACATAAAGAAAGATTTTGTGGGAGAAGAGAGGGGGTTAGTGCTGAAAATAGCGTTGTATATGTGTGAGTTTTCTTTTTGTAGCCATGGCCCTTGTGGTTTTAAAGCATTAAACATCTATCTGTCTGTTATATACAAAGTCTAATCACCTACGGAACAAGTACTGACAAAACCTATGCTCTCCACACAAAAAAAGTGACCCTTTGTATACCTATGCGAACCTGGCAACTAAACCCCGTAGTTACACAATTCATCCCGGTCACTCGGTATTTTGGCTCGGAGCGATTAAGTAGTACAACACTTTGCGTCTAGAGGCGGTGAGGTACGCGGGGTCACTTTTGGAGAGTTTTGCTAGTACTTGTTCCGTAGGTGATTATACTTTGGTTGTATAGAAGGTTTGACTGTTCAAATCTTCAAGCATAACCTTTTCTATCGTTTTAAGCCATGTTACTTTATTAGCGAAGAAAAATTAATTACTGTAAGTTCATTAAATATCTATGCATTAAACATCTATCTGTCTATTTTATATAAGATTTGACTGTTCAAATCTTCAAACATAACCTTTTCTATCATTTTAAGCCATGTCACAAGTTCATTAAACATCTGTGCATTAAACATCTATCTGTCTATTTTATAGATGGTTTGACTGTTCAAATCTTCAAACATAACCTTTTCTATCGTTTTAAGCCATGTTACTTTATTAGCGAAGAAAAAAATTAATTACTGCAAATTCATTAAACATCTATTTGTCTATTTTATAGATGGTTTGACTGTTCAAATCTTCAAACATAACCCTTTCTATCGTTTTAAAGCCATGTTACTTTATTAGCAAAGAAAAAAATTAATTACTGCAAATTCATTAATCATATATGCATTAAACATCTATCTGTCTATTTTATAGAAGGTTTGACTATTCAAATCTTCAAGCATAACCTTTTCTATCTTTTTAAGCCATGTTACTTTATTAGCGAAGAAAAAAATTAATTATTTTTTTTTTAATAAATTTTTTTTTTGTATTTGACTATTTTTGCAAGTCATAGTTTTATGATGAAAACGTATCTTGTGTTTTAAGTTGAGCGCCGTGACTTGCATATTATCCTGGTGGATGTTGTTTACTTTCTGAATTAGTGCTATTCCTTATTTCTTGAATAAATAGTACCCTATTGTACTAATTTTTCAAGAAGCCAATATGATGTAGCCTAAGAATCAAGCAAGGAAACATTGTTTATATTAAAACTTAATTCAAACCTTCAAAAGAATCATTTCATCTCTTTAAGTTTCTCGTAAAAATCCGTGAAAATTTGTTTTTGTTGAATTTTGTGCAATTTTTAGACTTTTTGATTGTGTTTTGATACAGTTTTTTTTACCTTGAGTTTAGATATCTTATCAGAAAGTTCCTGATAGAAAGCTTCTTTTTAATATTCAGGAAGTTTTTGGTGCCTTTCTGAAGAATTTGTTAGAATAAGTACGGTTTTCACGTTAAAAGCTATACTATGCTATACCAGTACCAATTCTTCTTGTGGATTCAAAATTGTAATCAGAATTTTCCCATTGTTCATAATTGCTACTCCATGTAGGTTTCAAACCGTGCTAACTCTAGAATAATAATGAATTCCACGGCAGGGCCATCTACAAATCCAACAATGCAGCTAAATTAACTTGTTCTAAAGTCGTTGTTTTTGGAACCGCCTCCATTATTCTATCATAAAGAATGGGATGGTGACGGGTTTGACTTTGTACACCATAAAACGAGCTAATACAAGTAAATAAATTGAAAAAAAATACATAGAGACGGTAGGTGTTAGACCTTGCAACTCCATGCAGGACTCCAAACTTGCTAACTTAGAAGAACAGAATGGATTATACGACGACACCATCTATAGATGTAACTTGTTCTATGGCTGTTGTTTTTGGAATCACCTTCATTTTCTATTACATTCAAGCCAAGTTTTGGATGAAGTCACGAATTTGACTTCGTACATTTCGTTCGCCACAAAACAAGCGAACTCAAGCAAACCAGAAACACAAAATATAAATTATGAGATTATACGTGCTAGACCATTTCGCGGTTCTCAAGTTTACACCTTTTATTTGACATTCTTGGTGAAGTTTAGTTAACATTTGTATTAACTAAACTGTTATTTAAGGTGTGTCCAATTGTGAGCAGCAAAAATATAATCAGAATTTCCCTAAAATATATCCCAAAGAGGATTAACCTGTTTTTGTGCTTAAATTTAAGAAATACTTATACAGGTTCCGTGAATATTTCTCCAAATCATCTGTTGCTTCCTCTTAGCATTTAAATTGGCATATTTATGAAAGAATTTTTTTTCAATGTATTTCTTACATTAATGATGAACAAAAAAGTGGTCAAAATTATTTTTTCCTTTTAAAATTTTCCTATATGCAGGTTGCGCACGTGGGGATCGCAATTCATCATGAAAATGATTTAATCTGTTGCAGATGCAAAATTCAGCCTCACAGACAGAACGCTCAAAAGAGTCTAAAAAAGGAAATTAAAATCTAAATTATATGAACAAAAGTTACACGCCCTGGCATTTATGCGGGTAGATTTAATATAAAAAAAAGGTAAAGAATGCGGCATTAGACTTTACAGTCCCTACCGGCGGTGCTAATCTCCGTTTCTTGGCTTTTCAGCCAGGAAGTGCAATGGGAGTTGGGGCCAACCATCCTGTGCTTTCGCACATTCTTCCTGATTACCTTCCCCAGATTTCTCCAGGTACCCATTTAAAGCTGGGTCGACTCTGGCTGAGCTTACAGAGTCACGCCACTGACCCCCGTCCAAAACCAAACAACTGGAAACATTGGGATTCGAATCCTCGTCCTGTCAGACAAAGGATCCTAAATCCAGTAACTAATCCACTCGTCTGGAAGCCAGAAACCACGTCAGACTCGATGTATTACATTACAGATGTAAATTGAGTGTTGATTAGTTGTATTATTAGAAGCCAGCGATACGAACTTCTTTGTTTTGTGGAGTCAACCAATTTGGCCAATGAACAACTCACTTTAAGAAATCTTAAATTTAGAATAACCAAAAATTAGTGATTCATTCAACAGTTTAACCGATCTGTATTCTTATGTTCGCACTTGCAGAAATATTTAATTGGGATTTTAGGATTCAACATAACCTACCTAAAATTACCAATAAATAAGTAAGATTTTGCATGGTTAAATTTTCTGTTTTTTCCATTTTAAATTACATGTTTCTGCCACTTTTTGGCTCGTATATGTTATCAGATTGGAGGCAATTAGTCTTTGCGGCTTGAGTCTTGACTCGTTTGGCGAGTCTATCACTAATAAAGGAGCTTCTACCTCTTGTTTTCTTTTGGTCAGACAACCATGTCATAAAACATGTTATATTTGGAGCAAAGTATGATCTTACTGTCTAGGTCAAGAGTATAACTTCAAGTTCAAAAGTTAAAAATTAAATAGTTTAACCATATAAAACTTCGTGATTGACAGTTCTTTGGTTTGATGGATTTTATTTATTGAGTGCTCACTTTTCAAGTTACAAAGCGTCTCATGTTGACTTCATGCTAATTTATCCCAAGGTTTAAATCCTTAAAACCCATGATTTAAACCAAGGTTTAAATCTCTTTTGTTTTTTGTGTACCCAAAGTATATACTATTTTAGAGATAGATATTAGGAATTTTGAAGCCCCCTCTCCCCTAGTTCCTTCTCGGTGGGGTTTTTGCTCATATTATCATCTTCCTTTCTCTGGCCAATCAACCTTGAAGAGAATATTTGTTTAGTCCAAGGATAACTATTAAAATTTTGACGTGTCCACTTTATAGTGGACACCCTACGAAAGAGTTCAAGATACAGTTTTTTGCGGAATTTTGTGTGGTTGCGGGAGTTTCTTGTAGAGGAGTTTTTTGAATAAAGAGTTGTGCGATGAATAACATTTTAGTAGTCTGATGACAAAAGGGTATGTTTTTTTTCTGTTTATATACTATATTCATTGGTTTTACGTTTTTCCTACCATGAAGGGTATAATTTAATTATTTGGGGAAAAGCCACGCATATCCTGATGAGCTAACATGGAGGTAGCTCGAGGAAAAGTTTCTTTCTAAGGCCATACAATGTTTTAATGTCTTTCTCCTAGGCATCGCCACTATGCCCAGCCAAAATTTATTTTATTTCCCGTTAAACGAAACTTTGACTGCACCTAAACCTGTTCGGGGTTTATCTCTTCTTAAAATAGTTATGACAATACTATGAACAGTATTCTTAAAACTGTAAATTGCGTTCTGTTAAACTGTTTATTACTCTATTATTTGTTTAGTTAAAATTGTCTTTTTTGCAGTATTAATTAGTATTAATTAGATTTAGTATTAATTAGTATTAATTAGTATTAATTAGTATTAATTAATTTAATTTGCAGTATTAAACAGTATTAATTAGAATAATCTTCAGAGGTGGTAGTTTAACTTCTTCTTTGGGGAAGGGCAACAGCCAAGAGTTATTTCTTGGTAGGGGAGGGGGGGGGTAAGACCGCTTTAAAATATTTCTAATACCATTGAAAAAAGAGCCTTCCTAGCTAGCCTGTCTAGCTGACCTCCATCCTAAAATGATTTAAACAAGTTTTAGTTTAGGATGAGATTATTGAGGAAAGGGAATCTACCAACAATGAAATCTTAAATTTGAACTTTTAAATCAAAGTAAAAACCAGAACTGTTAAGTTTTTGACAGAAAATGTGGGTGCTGGAGAATATATCAGCACATTTCCTGAAATCGATGAGCTTGCCGGAAAAATTTGATGTAATACCAGATTTGAATAAGTCAACAAAATATTAGCATTCTGTTTTAGCTTCAGAAGCGTAGACACAATCTGACAGCAATTTTGACATAATCATGAAAGACTGTCATTCAAAAATTTTTAGCAATTTAAGGATCGGATTTATATATTGTTTCTTTTGATGAGTTTACTTCGTTCTCAAAAACAATAATCTTTGATGAAATTCTAATCTATTTCCGAGGGTAGCAACAAGGGAGATTGGGAACTAGGAAATAGATTTGAACCTGGCATGATTCCAAAGCTATATATGAATTTATTGAAGAATTGCTTTGGAGTTTATTTTAGTACAATATTTAGGTTTAGATTCGAAGAAATCATATTTCCATTTCATAGAATATAAAATTCATTTCAAGGCAGAGAAGGATACAATTATGGAAAAATTATCTTTTAGGCATTATTGGTAATGTGGACAAAGAATTGTATCCCGATTTTTCAGAATCTGAAATTACCAACTGTCATTTAAAAAATAAATTCTTAGTCGGAATCTGCAGTATTTGAGCGTCTTAACTTTTTCAGTCATAGTGTGGTCAAAATACCAAAACCGATAGTCGAGAAAAGAGTGTTTTTCTATGGAATAAATAGTGCTGAATATGAATCTGGTAGGAGCTGATCACCGCAGAGGATGGGATCAGGGTCAAATTCAGAATTTAAAAACAAAAATGCAAATATTGAAGTTCAATGGAAATTTTTCAAAAAGAAGAATTTTTCAAAAAGAAAAATTCAATAGAAAAAACTTAACCACGGATAGAACTCTTCAATGAGAGGTCTCAAGGAGCATTTTTTTTTCTCAGAAAAAAAATATAAATTTTAAGACTGTAAAAAAGCCTCTACATCAAGTCTACTTGACTCTTAAACGCAAATGTGTAGATGTCCAAACGTGTTGCAAAAAACGCGTATGCAAAACACAAATGTGTATTACAAATTTTCGCTTTGGCCGAAAAATTTTTGACTCGGGTTTCCGAGCAATTTTATTTTGCATGTTGGACAGGCAATGTCCAACTTAAACATTGCCTGCAGGATTAGGAGTGCTAATATTCTTTTTCTTTTGGCTAGGCCTTTCATGATTTGACAATGGTTTAAGATTTCCAGCTTTCACTTAGAAATGTAAGCGTATAAGTTGAAAGCCGGTCTAGAGGATCAAATCTGAAGCAGATCCTATATTTTTTCTCAGGAGCTCTAGTTTTTCCTTCGTAGCTTTGAATTTTCGGACTTGCCAAAGAAAATCTTGAAATGGGCGTCAGTTATAGTTCAGCAGACACCTTGAACATCAAGTGTGACAGTTCCACATTACGTTCTCATTGAGGTTCGAGATAATGAAATCATATTTATGCTCACCTTAGCTATAGAAATTCAGGCCCCAGAAGTGGATCTATATGTGACGATTTTGACAAGATCTGTATCACATCATGCTTAGGCTTGTTAAATTTTTTATTCACATTTTCAAAATTTTTAGTTCCAACAAGCCTGAGAGTGATGTGGCATAGGTCCTACCAAAATAATCGCTTGTAATTCCTAATCATATAGCTTGAATTTCATAAGTTAAAGTAAGTTTAGACGCCATTTCATTATGTTGAATTATCAGGCTTACTTAAGACAGTATTTGACATTCAACATTACTTTCAAAATAAAAAAAAGGCTATCAGGAAATTTCATCATGATCAGACTTTTTAACTTCATAGTAGAAGAATTTTTCTTTTCGATGTACTATCTATTGTGAACCATGGCTGTCAATTCGATAGTACCTCTCTATTCCGAGTTACACCAAAGAACGTTCTTGCCACTTGGTCTTTGCCAATCAGAAGGCTTTGGATAATACATCACTCCGTATGAAAGGCGCATTACAGATTTTGTTCTGGGTGGGTTATTTTTTTCTAGGGGTGTTTTACAAAAAAACTTTACAAAAGCCATCAAAAATTTGTTTAAATGCATTTTTGTTACTTTTCAAAGAATCGGAAAAAATATTCGGGGGGGGGGAGGCTCAAATCTGGTACCCGTCCTCCCTGGATACGGCCTTTCTCCAAATGCATAGTACTGCACATTGATTTGTTTTGGTTGCAAGTCAATATATGGTAGCATTTTTCGCAATTTTTTGAATCATCGTCATAATGACAAATTTCCTTTTACGTTCATTTTATTTATGGTTGTGGATAGCATGTTTTAGCCTTTTTCCGTTGTTACAGGTTCTGGTTATACAAGAGTAATTCCAATTCAAGTTGAGGATGATGAGTCACCAAAACCTACGCAATTCGCAAATCAAACATATATGGAAAGTCCACAGTTGCCGTCAAATCGTCATCCAGTGCAACACCAGATTAGTGTACAGAGACTGGCGAAGAGTCAACCAATTGAACCACAGGACGGATATAACCAAGTAGTTGGCAATTTAGATAAGTAAGTAAAACAGTTTGTATTCCTGTGAAAAGAAATAATATCGTTGTTCCCAAATTCAAATATTTTTATTCAGTGTTTTGTAATATTACTGGAGAGCAAAACAAAATTCCTGAGCTTTTGGGGGAAATGGTTTTTTATTTCAAGAGTTAAATGAGACAAAATCAGTGATATGGCATATTTCTGTACATAATAGGCTAAATATAACTGTTTTTGGCTGTATTTCAAACAGTTCGTGGTAACGAACTGTAAGTATGGAGCGACCCGGCTCAATGGTAACCGAAACTCTAGAAAACGGTATTTTGATACAAATAGATACATCAAAAGAATCAGATTTTAATGCTGATTTCAAATATATAATGCTGATTTCAAAATTAATTGTACCCATCGAAAGTTAGGCGCCTGAGAAAATTTGGCTGATTTTTGAAAAAAGGAGGAAAGACCCCCTAAAAGTTATAGAACCTTAATGAAAATCACACCATCATATTCAGCGTATCAGAGAACCCTACTGTAGAGGTTTCAAGCTCCCATCTACAAAAATGTGGAATTTTGCATTTTTTGCCAGAAGAAAGATCACGGGTGCGTGTTTATTTGTTTTTTTTTTTTTTTTTTTTTTTTTGTTTTTTTTTTCTCAGGGGTGATCGTATCGACCCAGTTGTCCTAGAATATCGTGGGAGGGCTCATTGGAATGGAAATTAAAAGTTCTAGTGCCCTTTTTAAGTGACCAAAAAAAATGGAGGGCAACTAGGCCCCCTCCCACGCTCATTTTTTTCCCAAAGTCACCTGATCAAAATTTTGAGATAGCCATCTTGTTCAGCATGTTCGAAAATATAATAAGTATGTCTTTTAGGATGACTTAATCCCCCCAAATTCCCGGGGGGAGGGCTGAAAGTTATCAACTTTACCCAATGTTAACATATAGTATTGGTTATTTGGAAGTATACAGACGTTTTCAGGGGAGATTTTTCCTGGTAGTGGGGGGGGGGGGGTGGTTCGGGGGTTATGTGGGAGGATCTTTCCATGAAGGAAGTTTTCATGGGGGAAGGGACATTGCTATGAAGGGGACGTCGGACTTCCCAGCATTATTTAAAGCAAGATCAGAAATTTAATATAAAAAAACAACTATTTCAACTGCAATAGCAGCAGCATCGAAACTTCAAACGAACAGAAAATATTACATATATGATTGGGTTCACCCCGTAGTCAATACCTCGCTCTTTAAGCCAAAGATTTTTTAGTACTTTCATAAGAGCTATTTATTCTAATTAACGGCCTTTGTGATTAAGCGGTCATTTTTAAAGAATTGGAACAAAATTCGAACTTTCGCTTAAAGAGCAAGGTATTGACTAGGGGGCGAACCCCCTAATAAACAAATTAAAAATATATGAATATAGAAGTTCGTTACGTAAGTTAATTCGTAAGTTACATATATTTATTACTAATAAAAACGTTCGTAAATATAATTAAACAAGTTTCGAGAAAGCCATTTAACTAAATAAAAGTAAATTAATATGAAAATTTTGTTTTAATTATTCATGTACGGTGAGCCAAGATCAAAACCTGCATTTATTCAAAAACGTTCAAAAATTAAATAAAAAAAACAAGTTTTTTAAACTGAAAGTAAGGAGCGACAATAAAACTTAAAACGAACATAAATTATTCCGTATATGAAAGGGGCTGTCCCCTCCTCAACGCCTCGCTCTTTACGCTAAAGTTTGACTCTGTCTCACAACTTTATTTTTTAAAACAATAAAAAACTTTAGCGTAAAGAGCGAGGCGTTGAGGAGGGGACAGTCCCTTTCATATACGGAATAATTTCTGTTCGTTTTAAGTTTTATTGTCGCTCCTTACTTTCAGTTTAAAAAACTTGTTTTTTTTTATTTAATCAGCTAAAGGATCCAAGAGAGACCGTGACCGATCTCCTCCAGTTACTATGAAGTAAATATGTCTCTGCAAAAGTGACCAGTGAATAAAATATTAACTAGAGGAACTGTTACAAATGGATAGCTAATTTTTGGGGAAAACATGATGTACACGCTTTCGGTTTGGACCTTACGATATGTTATTGCCAATGGAGGACATGTTATATATTATTTTGTATAATTCATTCTAGTGCATTTGGGTATGACTGGATTAGAGATTCATTAGAAAAATTTATAAATCGATTAAAATTATGCTTAGTTAGACATCAATTGCTGTCCATCATCACTTTGGACCAATCAGTGCTATTGGCGAAGAGGGAGCAAGTTGTGATCGGCTAAAGACGGTTATACGTAGACATTATCGTAAGGTATAGCTAAGCATGCATGTGGGTACAACTTCCAAAAAATTCATTTCCTGGAAATACTGTTCTATATTATAAATCTTAGAAAGAAGTTTCAGGAAAGAGGGGAAAGTTTACATCCATGCTATCCAACAGTAAGAAACATAGGACCGGACTAAACAATGAAGCAAGACTTTCAAAATCAACTCAAGAAAAGCATGTTTAAGCTTTCTTAAAATGCCCAGACTTCTTCATATCTTCATTTGAATTAGAAAACTTGAAATAAACAAAGAATGTACCCTGTTTTGTATCACGACTGGGCGATCGATTTGAAACTCCCAGGATTTTTTTTGTACGGGGGGGGGGGGGTCCTCACAATTTTTTATCTGGTTCTCACAAAAGTATATACACTGTGTATTTTTTCATTCCTGTTGTCCGACACCAGTGGCACTATCATCAGTGAAAGAAACTAGAATTTCCTATGGAATTACCAATCAGGGGTATTGATCAAGAAGAAGCAGGTCGTGATCGGTTAAAGACGTTTATACGTACACTCTAGTGTCTAGCTCAGCATGCATGTGGGTACAACTTCCGAAAAATTAATTTCCTTTAATTATTGCTCTGTTATAAACCTTAGAAAGAGGCTACAAGAAAGAGAGGAAAGTTGACATCCATGCTATCCAACAGTAAGAAACATAGGACAAGACTAAACAATGGAGCAAGACTTTCAGAATCAACTCAAGAAAAGCATGTTTAAGCTTTCTTAAAATACCCAGACTTCTTCATATCTTCATTTGAATTAGAAAACTTGAAACAAACAAAGAATGTACCCTGTTTTGTCTCGCGACTGGGCGATCGATTTGAAACTCCCAGGATTTTTTTGTAGGGGGGGGGGGGTCCTCACAATTTTTATCCGGTTCTCACAAAAGTGTATACACTGTGTATTTTTTCATTCCTGTTGTCCGACACCAGTGGCACTATCATCAGTGAAAGAAACAAGAATTTCCTATAGAATTACCAATCAGGGGTATTGATCAAGAGGAAGCAGGTCGTGATCGGTTAAAGACGTTTGTACGTACACTCTAGTGTCTAGCTCAGCATGCATGTGGGTACAACTTCCGAAAAATTAATTTCCTTTAATTATTGCTCTATTATAAACCTTAGAAAGAGGCTACAGGAAAGAGAGGAAAGTTGACATCCATGCTATTCAGCAGTAAGAAACATAGGGCCCGACTAAACAATGGAGCAAGACTTTCAGAATCAACTCAAGAAAAGCATGTTTAAGCTTTCTTAAAATACCCAGACTTCTTCATATCTTCATTTGAATTAGAAAACTTGAAAGAAACAAAGAATGTGCCCTGTTTTGTCTCACGACTGGGCGATCGATTTGAAACTCCCAGGATTTTTTTTGTAGGGGGGGGGGGGGTCCTCACAATTTTTATCCGGTTCTCACAAAAGTGTATACACTGTGTATTTTTTCATTCCTGTTGTCCGACACCAGTGGCACTATCATCAGTGAAAGAAACAAGAATTTCCTATAGAATTACCAATCAGGGGTATTGATCAAGAGGAAGCAGGTCGTGATCGGTTAAAGACGTTTATACGTACACGCTAGTGTCTAGCTCAGCATGCATGTGGGTACAACTTCCGAAAAATTAATTTCCTTTAATTATTGCTCTATTATAAACCTTAGAAAGAGGCTACAGGAAAGAGAGGAAAGTTGACATCCATGCTATCCAACAGTAAGAAACATAGGACAAGACTAAACAATGGAGCAAGACTTTCAGAATCAACTCAAGAAAAGCATGTTTAAGCTTTCTTAAAATACCCAGACTTCTTCATATCTTCATTTGAATTAGAAAACTTGAAACAAACAAAGAATGTACCCTGTTTTGTCTCACGACTGGGCGATCGATTTGAAACTCCCAGGATTTTTTTTGTAGGGGGGGGGGGGTCCTCACAATTTTTATCCGGTTCTCACAAAAGTGTATACACTGTGTATTTTTTCATTCCTGTTGTCCGACACCAGTGGCACTATCATCAGTGAAAGAAACAAGAATTTCCTATAGAATTACCAATCAGGGGTATTGATCAAGAGGAAGCAGGTCGTGATCGGTTAAAGACGTTTATACGTACACTCTAGTGTCTAGCTCAGCATGCATGTGGGTACAACTTCCTAAAAATTAATTTCCTTTAATTATTGCTCTATTATAAACCTTAGAAAGAGGCTACAGGAAAGAGAGGAAAGTTGACATCCATGCTATTCAGCAGTAAGAAACAAAGGGCCCGACTAAACAATGGAGCAAGACTTTCAGAATCAACTCAAGAAAAGCATGTTTAAGCTTTCTTAAAATACCCAGACTTCTTCATATCTTCATTTGAATTAGAAAACTTGAAAGAAACAAAGAATGTGCCCTGTTTTGTCTCACGACTGGGCGATCGATTTGAAACTCCCAGGATTTTTTTTGTAGGGGGGGGGGGGTCCTCACAATTTTTATCCGGTTCTCACAAAAGTGTATACACTGTGTATTTTTTCATTCCTGTTGTCCGACACCAGTGGCACTATCATCAGTGAAAGAAACAAGAATTTCCTATAGAATTACCAATCAGGGGTATTGATCAAGAGGAAGCAGGTCGTGATCGGTTAAAGACGTTTATACGTACACTCTAGTGCCTAGCTCAGCATGCATGTGGGTACAACTTCCTAAAAATTAATTTCCTTTAATTATTGCTCTATTATAAACCTTAGAAAGAGGCTACAGGAAAGAGAGGAAAGTTGACATCCATGCTATTCAGCAGTAAGAAACATAGGGCGCGACTAAACAATGGAGCAAGACTTTCAGAATCAACTCAAGAAAAGCATGTTTAAGCTTTCTTAAAATACCCAGACTTCTTCATATCTTCATTTGAATTAGAAAACTTGAAACAAACAAAGAATGTGCCCTGTTTTGTCTCACGACTGGGCGATCGATTTGAAACTCCCAGGATTTTTTTTGTAGGGGGGAGGGGGGGGTCCTCACAATTTTTATCCGGTTCTCACAAAAGTGTATATACTGTGTATTTTTTCATTCCTGTTGTCCGACACCAGTGGCACTAT
Organism: Artemia sinica; assembly: GCA_027921565.1. Classification (NCBI taxonomy): domain Eukaryota; kingdom Metazoa; phylum Arthropoda; class Branchiopoda; order Anostraca; family Artemiidae; genus Artemia; species Artemia sinica. The sequence continues at coordinate 2,277,170 of JAPEVW010000025.1, read as the reverse complement.
CATCAGTGAAAGAAACAAGAATTTCCTATAGAATTACCAATCAGGGGTATTGATCAAGAGGAAGCAGGTCGTGATCGGTTAAAGACGTTTATACGTACACTCTAGTGTCTAGCTCAGCATGCATTTGGTACAACTTCCGAAAAATTAATTTCCTTTAATTATTGCTCTATTATAAACCTTAGAAAGAGGCTACAGGAAAGAGAGGAAAGTTGACATCCATGTTATTCAACAGTAAGAAACATAGGACCAGACTAAAATATTGGAACAAGACTTTCAGGATAAACTCAGGAAAAGCATGCTTAAGCTTTCTTAAAATACCAAGACCTCTTCACACCTTCATTTTCCCTTTGATAGATGAGTATCAGGTACCTGATGGGGAACCTGAGAAACAATCGAGGAAATTTAAAAAATTGACTTAGAAAAATTTATAGCAAGACCATTAGCCACAAAACAAACAAACTCTCTCAAACAAATATAAAGGATTTGAGTGGAATATAGATTAATTTCTACAGGAAGTAGCAAGGGTACTGTCATTAGTGAAAGAAACGAAGCGTGTACCGTGTTTTGTCTCATGGCTGGAGGATCGAGTTGAAACTTCCAGGACTTTTTTTTTGGGGGGGGGGGGCTATAATTTCCGTTTTTGGAGAAAGAATACACCATATTCTTTCTCCGATCCTCAAAAAAGGGTATACACTTTTCCCTGCAGGCAAAGTGTAGCGGTTTTTTGCCCTGCTGTCGTCCAAAACTAGGGGCAATATCATCAGCGAAAGAAACAAGATTGTACTCTATTTTGTTTCACGGCTGGGAGTCCTTGTTAAAACTTTGATTTTTTTTTTTTTTTTTTTGTTTTTTTTTAGTGGGGCACTGGGTGGAGACTTATATTCTGTGTTTGAGGGAAGGGGACGAAATTTTTTTTTCGGTCATCACGAAAGAGTTTACGTTAAGTTCTTTTTTATGCTTGTCGCCCGACACGCTATTTAAGTAGTTTTCTACATATTTTTGATCTTAGGCTACATAGTCAAATTTTACAGGCAGAGGCCTATTAGTTTTTTTTTTCAAGGACGATGGGTCTGAATTTCCAATACATGTTTGCCATTGATCATAATATCCAGGTTTATTACTTTGTAGCATTAGTTTTTGTACATTTTCCATAAGAAGTGTTTAGAAAGGAAGGTGATTGGATGGCTTTAGGAGAAAACATCACAAAATCCCTTTTGTGTACAGCTTTGTACATATAGGCTACTACTTGATACCTTAAGAGTAAGTTTTCTTACCATCCTTAATGACTTAATTATAGTTATGCCAATGAACTCTACTTTACAAGCTAATTTTAGTTTATCCTGAAGCTTTTGCTCAGCGTTGTAAGAAGTGAGATGCCCGTTTATTGATCTTATTAAATTTTAGTCGTATTAGTTCAGTTGTTTGGCTGGTATATTCGACGTGAAATGTTTATGACTTAAAGAAGTTTAAAATGGCTTGGCAGAGGACCAAAGGCATTCCCAAAAACAGCGAGAAACCCATAACCTTATCAAAAATATCATTTAGAAAAGGTTTGAATTTCTGACTTTGGACAGTTTTGATTGAAAGTTCCGGGAAACGCCCTGAAAGTACGCTTAACTGAACTTGTAATTTTCGCAAGAGAAGGTGAAATGGGACTTATATACTTGATTTTCATAAAAATCCAACAGATTTAGTCTTGGGTAAGCCTGCTACTGCCTCTAGGAAAAAAAATATTTGATTATCTATATCTTCTGAAATATTACTCGGAACCCAAGAGGTTCTTCTGGAACAGTATTATTGATTAAAGTAGGGCTGAATCCAAGCTTTGTTCGAGGGAAGGAGATTTACCAAAAGTTTTTGTTCGGGGAAGGAGGTTACTAAAATAATGTTTGCTATTGGTGAGGGGGGGGGTAGTTACCAAAGTAATTTTGCATTGGGGTGGAGTTTAAGGGATTTTACCTACGTTTTTACGACCAATTCACGAGTCGGATAAATATTTTTTAGTTTTTTAGAAAAAATACCCATAAAATGGGAAGGGGTTTGGTCAGTCCCGGTAACCTAACCCCCCCCCCCCTGCATACAGCCCTAGACTTGTGATCACACACAACCACGTCAAAGAAAATTTTCAAGTTGGAAGTCGGATTTGGAACTCAAGATTCAGAAAACATAGGAGTTAGTGCCGAATTCGTCTCCAGTCTTCCTAGTAGAAGGAAAGGGGATATTTTTTTATTCTGCCCTGGCTTTGAAAAAAAATGTATAATTATAACCTTGATAGGGGTTGAAGAATCTCTTGGAGCTATAACATGAGATTTTTTGTCCCCAAGATTTGAGCTAAATAATGCATCTAGGTGAAATTTAATGTGCAAAAAGCTTTCTATATATTTGGTTAAACAAAAAGTAGAACTTGTGAAAGAAGTTGAACATCCTAAAACTGAATTTATTTTGCAAATTTTTCAGCTTTTCATTTTTTTTGCCTTTTCACATTTTCTATTTTTCACCTGAATCTATTCACAGAATGAAAATTACAGCTAGTCCGTAACTTAGGCTTATTTTTACATGATTTGGAGTTGACTCAAAATCAGTTGACCCAAAATAAATTGAGTTGACCCACTTTGGCGTATTTATTTATGCCTAGTTGTTCATGTAAATTTTCCAGTGCTATACTTTTCGTACGACACCTTCTGTTACCGTAGATGTTGTAGCCAAGCTACGCTCGTTTTAGCAAGTAGTTTAATGTTTTTATGAAAAATTATTCTTTTATTATTGCACACGTCAAATATCAACCATCAACTGTTTCCTGGAAAATATGCAAAGCTAGCTAGGTTTTGGCATAAATCCAAAATATTTCTTTGAGCTCGTCAAAACAGCGAAAATATTTAAATTTCTGAAATTATTCGTTCCACTCTCATTTTCTTTCGAATCTCCATTGTGTTCACAATAAGAAAATGTTTTAAGTTTATATACTTTGTTGAAAAGGGGATTTTCATGTTTGCAATGGTAAATATTTTGCGCTTTTCAAGTTCTATCATTGGTTTTTTCCTCTAACTTTGTTGATTTGAATCTTTTCTTATTAACCATCTTTTAATTTACTTTTTAGCAATTTTGAAGTCATTTTTGAAACGAGAAATTGATTGTGAAACAAAGAATGGCCAAACTCACCTCACTCCCGCCGTTTATCCGCGCCGTAAACCCGAAAAGTATGAAAAATATAGGCTGCCCCTTTCGCCTGCGAATCCAGGGGACTTATCGGTCATGTGTCAATCCTAAAATTTCAGGCGTCTGCCTGAGATTTTGGCTCTCAAGTTTCTATTTACTTTCACCAAGTTGATTTTAATTCAAAAAATTTACTGCCATCTTCTTTTTCACAATAATTTTATATATGGAAAATCTGGGGAAAAAATAATTAACCGAGAAAATTCATAAGCCAATGTACCACACCCCTTTAACTTCTGCTTTATAGTGCATGTCTAGTGGCGTAACCAGGAGAGTTGGAGGGTTCATATCCTCTATATTGCAGAAAATTAAAAAACAATATACTTTTTCGTTGCATGACCGCTGTTAAAGTATATTTATTTGCAGTTATATTTCCCTGAAATAAAGTGCGGCTGTAAATTCTAAGGTTGTTATATTACCCAACACAAAATTTACAGAATAGTGGGAAAAATGTGTTTCGTGTATTTTAAAATTGTTATTAAGGACCAGTTGCTCATACAAGAATCACTTTCGATTAGAAATGTTTTACTTTTGCTTAAAAAACGCTCCATATTGCAACTATATATGTGGGTGATAAAAGAGGTTAAAAAACTGGATTATGAAATAAGGCAAACAGAAGCAGACTTAACCAATCGATAGCGCCCGGCTGGGCTATAAACATTGTACAAAAAATGTAACATAACGACTTTTGTATCAGCATATTCAAATGGTTGGATATTTGACTGGAATGAGACTATAAGAAAATGATTTACCTCTGGAGGTTTCTCACAAGGTGGCTCGTGAAATGAAATATGAGTGTTTGCTATAGTATCGGCCTTAAATGCTTTAATAAAACAGGGAGGTTGTAACAGTAGCAGCAGTAATAGGAACAGGTCTCGGTTTCCGATCAGTTATTGTAGTGACAAGGGACATTGAAGTAGCCAGTACTATCAAACATTAAATTTTGTAGGACATGTTTATCAACTTTTCAGCACAATGTCAAATTTTCAAGGTTTAGTGCATGACTACCCAGTCCTTACCCACATTAAGACACTCCATCAGAAAGTGTATTTCTATCAAAATGTCTAAGTAAGTACAGGAGGGTTGTCAAATCGAGGTTATTGTCTTAAATTTTAAATTTGATTATTAGGTCTATTATTTTTAGTCCCAAATAAAGAGAACAAGATCTGGGCCCCCTTTTTAAATTAAATGTTCAGATTTCCGACACTCTTTTCTTAAATTAACAGTTTTGTTTTGAGAAAAGTGAATTGTTCGGCAGTGATAACTTATAAAACATTATGCTCATTTCTCAGATAAACCTGTTATACCTTAATAAAAATGGAAAAAAAATATTTCGGGTGATTTCATCAAGTTTTGGGGCCTTAGACTGCAGCCTACTCTAGCCTATTGTGTACTACCATCCTGGCTGTCTTTTCTAGCATGAATCTTGGTGGTGAGTCTCCAATTAATTCAAAGCAACTGGGAGCCCCAACTCAGTCAAGATCTTTCAGAATTCTGCAGTTAATAACAGACACAACAGATGGTACAGAGCAAGACGACACGATTGGTAAGATATTTAAAAAACATATTTTTTATTAGAAATTAAAATATGTAGCACTTTTTTTGAAGACTAGTGACAAAAGATTTTTTTAATTTAGTAAGCTTTATTCCTTAGAATAAAAAAATATGCACTGCAGTAGAGTAACAATAAATCAATATGATTTTTAACCAATTTGTTTACTTTTCTGGATATTTTCTATCGTTTTTGCAGTCTTCTAATCCAAATTTTTTTTCTTTGGATAATTCCAATCTTGATAAAGTTCTTCTAAACTGACAAAGAGATGAAAAAAAAAACTTACAACTTATGACATTTTGCGTGTAGAGGGTATTAAGGCATTCACAATAAGATTTTACTTATACCAAGATTTAGCTAGCGCTAGTTTGAAATTGGAAACAGTTTCGGTGAAGAGACGCTGTCCTTAGCGTCAGACGAGGTTTTTTTAAAAAGGGAGCTTGGTAAAGAATGGGAAGACAAACCCTCAGGTTACAAAGAGGACTGACCTTCAATCTTGTCTCATAACTATTGTCAACAAAAAAGAGTTTAGCTAGGAGGTCGATGCTGCTTTTCATCCCCACCTAACTCAGATTACACCCAAAATTGATTTTGTGTGACGTATAATTCTAACTACAGAAGAAGGTACTCTGGTTTCTGTGGTCGCCGTCACCAAGTGGGCTTAAGCTGGATCTATGCAGCTCACTCATAGAATAAAATTATATCACTGGACTGTAAATACAGTGATACACCAGCTTATTTTGTGTAAATTATTAATTATTTTGTGCATTGTCGGCAACGAAGTCGAAGAGATCCACTATCAGGTTGCTCTGAGTGTGAACTATGGTAATTAAAATAACCGACCGAAGGGTTCTCGAATAAAATCAGAATAAAGCCTCTGAGTCTGGTTCCGTGAGAAACATTTTGTCAAATTTTGGAGCTAAGGGGGAAAAGTCCAAAAATAGTTTCAGAATTGCTGATTGAGCAAGTTTTTCGCTAGAATGAGTTTTAGTAACGGCGATCATGTTCAGTAAAGTTTTCAACCATAAAGATCCATTAAAAGAGCTCTGTACAGAACTAAAATACCGCATATGCAAGTACTATTTTTAAATTATTGTCACTGAGAGACGCTTTGCCAGGCATGTGGGAAGAGGGGGGGGGGGGTTGGTCCTCTGGTCTTATAATCCAAAGGTCTTTCACCTTGCTTATTTCTATTGCTTTATAGCAGAATAAGTGATGTCAATTTCCAATTTCCTGCTGCTAAAAAAAAACCGTTAGCCCAGTCCGCAGGTCTTGCCAGCATACAGGCTTTCTTTCAGGCATTACTAAGCTAAACAGTCAACTGAGCAGTTAAATATTAAAATAAAAAACATATCAAGTTAAGTTGTTCTTGTGTTTTTGAATCCCACCCCAAACTTGTGTATCCCCAATACTAATTTATGCATGCGTACAGGTAGGGTAGCCAAGTTGTAGAGTTTATGCTACGTAAGGAAGAACAATTGTTGCCAAGTAATAATAAAATCTAAAATTTTAACTTTAGGTTTTCTGTAGGACTTCCATCAGAAAATGATAATCTAACCAGTCAACCAAGCATTTAAATGCTTAAAAAAAGACAATAAAAAAAATTCAAGTGCCTTAATGTCTGAAAGACTTATTCAGTGCTACTTTTACGTCGGTGTTTCCAGGTGTCATTTTAGTAGTTGTTAGAAAACAATAATTTTATTATATTCTTTTTTTGTGTGAAAATGCTTCTTCTTGTATGATTCAAGATAAATAATCTCCAGAATATAAAAAGTAGTACCGAGGTTTCTAAAAAAAAGCTTATTTTTAAGTTTATACTCTCGGGGTGTTATTATTTTTTTTTTTGCTTAAATCAATAAAATTTACATATTGACCGCTCTAGGTCTAGTACAGGGTTTGACTACAGGGAATTGCAGCTTCAAAATATCACTTAAATACATTTTTTTTCTACATGGTGATTTGTTAACTTGGGATTTATTAACACGCTGTATTATTTTCGGGCTTCTCACTCAAAAGTAATATATAATAAAATTTATTTTTATAGGTGTTATTTATTAAAAACCCTAGCTCGATGTATTTAAGTTGTATGTAACTTATGTATGTAAGTTGCTTACCTTGTGCAAAAAAAAAGAGAAAAATATTTCTGGTTCTAATTCCCAATGCATCGATTTTGCATTTCTCAAAAACTTGGTCTTTAGATTTAGTTTAAATTGTGTAGATTTTGTAGACACAACCTTGTAGATAAGTTCCTTGTTTTGATTTCAAAATAGTAAATTTTCCTCCATTTTTTTCTTCACATTGAATTTTATTTCGTTAAAATATATGATTTTTCTGCTGACTCTGGTAACTTCTGTCAAGTTCGAAGTTACCAAGTGGGAAAAATTTACATTAGACAAGATTTACGAAAAAGTATAAGAAATTTCTCTCGTGCAAATTCCTTTTAAGTAGTAAACTTAAAGTCAGTTAATTTTTTTCATTGTGTAGAAAAAAGGTCAAAAATGAAATAATTTTTTAGTGAAATTTGAAGCTTAAATATACTACAGGCAACCCTCCTCCCAAACTTGGAGTGCTCAAAGTTTCCCGTTTCAACCAAAAGAAATAAGAAACACTCAGAAAACACGGCGTTTTGAAAACGTTTTTTTTTTCTGTGACACATCCTGAAATACCAAATTCGCATAATAAGATGACGATTATTTTAGCCTTTATTTTCAAGCCAACAGACCTTACAGAGGCTTCTAAACACAGATTAATTTAAAAAACAAAGTTTTGCTATGGAAGTAAAGAATGAAGTTGAAACTTAAAACGAACAAAAATTATTGCTTCACAGTCTATCTAACATATATCAATAAAACTAGTAAAAAAAACAACTAATAATATTTCCCTATGTTTGTAGGATTATAGAAAACTAGCGCTTTACTGAAAACACAAAAACCAAGTATAAAAAGCAAGAATATTGATATACTAGTTAAAATGAGTACGTAGCCTGACTACAACAAGCTAATCTATAAAGCTTTTCATAGTCTTACACCAGCTGTGATATCAGTAACTTTCAGTATACAATTAAAATTATCTTAAAAACATAATCATAAAAATAAATACTTTTTTTAATAACCGCAAAGTCATTGAACAGCATACAGAAATATTGGGTTGATTTATCACGTAACACTTTGGTCTACACCAGCTATAATACCAATAGTGAGTAATAAACAATCTTAAATTTTAAGAAATGCGCTGTAGTATTACTCAAAATGAAGATCAAATAAGCCATAATATGAACTCTGGAAATCCCGTAATTTCTCTCTATACAACAGAGAATTTCAAGCTATGATAAAATTTTAAAGCTAGTCTATAGACATATGTGAAATCATCAAGATGATTTCACATCGAAATTTTTTATACTATAAAAAGTGTCTTTAATCGGCTTGCTTTTACTCTACAAAAACTCCTATATTGTTTTGTGTTTTCAGTAAAGCGCTAGTTTTCTATAATCCTACAAACATAGGGAAATATTATTAGTTGGTTTATTTGTTCTAGTTTTGTTGATATATGTAAGATAGACTGTGAAGCAACAATTTTTGTACGTTTTAAGTTTCAACTTTGCTCTTTACTTCCCTAACAAAACTTCGCTTTTTAAAAAAATCTTTGCCCGTTTTTAATTTAAATTTAATGTAGAAGCAACACTACAATGATCTTTTTTATTTTTTGGGGGGATGGGATCAACCCATCCCCCATATACGGAATAATTTCTGTTTGTTTTAAGTTTTAATGTCGCTCCTTCTTTTCAGCTGAAAAAACTTTGGTACTTCTTTGTTATATAGAACACACGCGAGAAATTGTATTGTGAACATGAGACAGTAACCGGTTTTGCATGGCCTTTACACCAGACAATTAGCTTCGGCTCGGTGGGAAAATACATTGCAGCTATGTTTTGATTAACTATTTAGTTGGTATTTTGGTTAGGTTATGTTAGGTTAGGATAGGTTTTTTTAGGTGACGTATTTAATATATGCTATGATTCCCCCCCCCCTAGTTCGGAAATATACAGCCCAAATGCGTTTCTAAGCTATTATATTTTTTATCTTACTTAGGTATATTTCATTATGATTAACCTAACTTCAATTCTCGCGTGTGTTCTATATAACAAGGAAGTAAAAAAAAAAATAGTTTTTATTTAATTTCTGATCGTTTTTCAAATAATGCCAAGAAATCCATGCTACACAAAATGGTGTACATGATTTTTGAAGATGGTCAGCCTCGACAGTTAGGAAAGAGTAACTATTTTTCTAAAGAGATTTTTAAGGTTTTCAAAACCTAAGGAAAATGTTGTTATGTCTAAATTTTTTACTAATCGTCTCCCCCCTCCCCCTGATAAACTCCAAAATACTTAGACACACAGGTATGGAATAGCAATCAACAAAAAAAGTTGGAAAGTAACCTGACAACTAGAAAAATATCCCAGAAAAAAAAATGCAAATAGGTTTTTAGTGCTATGATCTCTCTATATACATTACAAATAGTTTTATTATGCCTATCAAATAGTATAAAAAGTAAATAATATGAATAAATAAATATAATAATAAGTAATCCTTCTTTGAAGATACAACTTTGAGTCGTTCCAGAACCATATGCCTACACTTCTCCAACCCCTAAGTGGGAAGGGGTTGGGGTCCGGGGTGTATTTTGTTCCAAAAATAGTATATGGAACATCTCACAATTCACAAAAAAATCATAGAAATAGTGAACTAGCAGAAATATAATCATGTATAAGGAACAAAACCATAATAGGAAAGCAAAAATACTCGATTAAGGATTTGATCCCTTGTCATTGTGATTCAAAGTTTAACGCGCTAGTAAGTGAACTAAGACGGCTGATGACGGATTTGCAATCTATTGTTTTCTATAGGATCATGATTGTGTAACGGTAATTATGCATTATACAACATAGAGAAAACCGAATTTATCGTTTTTTAGCGGCACCAACTCGACCAATTCCAATCTTGTCCTTGACGGTATCAGAATCCAGCAGTCCCAGTCCCTAAAATACCTTGGTATCACGTATGGCCAGACGCCTAGGTCAACTAGAGGCTTGTTGGCTGAATCAGTCTGTAAATCTATCCGCTCAGCATATGGAAAAGCTGTCAAATGCAAGTGGTCATTTAATCGATTAATTAAGTCAAAACTATTCAACGCCGTCGTCTCTCCTGCCATCTGATATATATCACCCTTGTGGGAAATGTTGTCCCTCACCGAGCGTCGAAAAATACGAACCACGTACTACAGATTTGCAAAATTTTTGCTGGGACTTCCACTAAGATTTTCTAACACGGAGATCTCATCCATATATGGAATCCTTGATCCATCAACCAAGGTGATTTATCTAGAACGGAGAGCCTCAAGACGATCCCTCAGTAAACTCTACGACTCACCGCTGACTCAACTGTTTCTGTGAATGAAATACCTGTATTTAATTTTTAGTGTTGAACATGTTTTTCTTCTTTTTTTGTTTCATTTTGTACTCCGCTTTTTTTTTTCTTTTCTCCATTTCTCCATTGTAAGCGGGCATAAATAAATATATATATATATATACCGGCAACACTCAAGTTCTTCATCCACTGACGCACTGCGAAACCGGTTTCTTTCGTTAATTTCCAGCTTAGCGTGAGACAAGACAACAACAAGGGACAGAATTGATGGGAAACATATAATCTGGGCTGTATATTTGCACGTTAGAGGGGGGTGGGAGGTAGAGTATTTGGACAGTGTGAAGTTAGAAAACTAGAAAGTCTTTTAAGTCTCTAATTAAGTTGGACCATAATTTTTATGATGTTACCGTTTTATACTTCCAAGCTTTTCCGATTAAGAAGTGGCACCAAAAGTGCCGTTTTTAGTGTTATATGGCTCTTACGGATGTTAGAACTCATAAAAAGCTCGTAGATATGAGCAATAGCTTGCAAATGAACTATTGGAAATATCTCTAAAAAGTTTTGGTAGCCTACTAGTCCTAGCTATTCCACTTGAGACATGACACCAAAAGTGCCATGTTTAGAGCCATTTGGCACTTGCAAATGGTGGAATTTATGGGGAAATGTAGACATGAGAAATAACTTTTATATGAGCTATTAAACATCTGTCTACGATGTTATGGTTGCCCGCTAGCCCCACCCCTTGAGAAATGGCACAAAAGTGCCATTTAGTGCCATATGGCACTTGCAGATGATGGAATTTATAAAAAGCACGTACATATGAAAAATAGCTTTCAATTCAGCCATTAAACATCTCTCTATGATTTTCTGGTAAACCGCTAGCCTGGAGAAAAAAAAAAAAAATGGGAGACAGATCAGTGCTACCCATGCAAAAAAGTGATTTTCCTTGTTGTTCAGGGTGGGGGCTATAATTTCCCTGTATAAGGTTTCCGACTATGCTGATTTCAATTGTACACTTTTCACTTTTATCTGACGCCATTTTCGAGGGGTTTCAGTTTTTTTTCGAAATTACCACAAACTTCTTTTAGCAATAAACTTTTACTTTTAAGACGAACCGTAAAAATACTTACCATTCTTGAATCAGTGTTAGATGGCAATTTTTTCACTAGGTAGTTTTTTTTTTCTAAAAGTATTTTTTAACTCTTGGTTAGCTACTATGGGCTGTTGTTTGCTCTTTACTAGGTAGCAGCTACCGCTGCAACCATGCTTTCAACTAAACAGATTTGTTGATTGACTTAACAATTGCTGAGAATATGCCAATTCCGTTATCAACATTTTCCGGTTTGCAATTAGTTTTTGGCAGCGATTAAGACAGATTTGCCAAAACACAAGGTAATTGTTTAGCTGAAGAAAAACTAGTTAGGCCGCAACCACATGTGACTCAACCACGAAGACGTGCTTGAACTTAAGACTAAAAAAACGAAATGTGACAGATGATAAACGTTTATGGTCAAATTCGGTCAGACTATATTTTAAGAAGGGTCTTTATTCCTCGTTATTTGGGGGCAGATAAGTACTTCTGAAGCTATACGTGTTTTATTTTATTTCTTTTTTTTTATGCAGTGTTTTATACAGAGATCAGGTACATGCGCAGGAATCTATTTCAGGGAAGGGGGGAGTTGATAATAAAAGAATACATTTTATTTGATATTTTGGATGAAAAGCGTCTAGAAATTCGGAAAAATTATGAATTTGGTGGAAAGGGAACCTAGACCCCCTGCCTCCGTCCCTGACAGATAATCGCTAATTTTGCATTTTTTTTTCTGAAAATTACTTCAAATGTCATACTTTCGTATGTCTTCTTTATGTTTCTAACAAATTATTTAAAAAACGAAAAAAAATGGGATAAATCAATAAAGTCTATCTATTAAAGAAAAGAATTATAAGTAGTTCAAGTAGAGACTTTAAACGGGGGGTTTTCAAGGGCAAAAGACGGAAGGGAATTGCATAAAATAACTCATGAAAATGTTGCAATTATTCTCTCCTGATGTTCAAAACATTTGCTATAATTGTATTTGATTTAGGGTTATAAATTATATTGCTAAGGCTATAATGTAGATCTATATAAAAGCGTTTTGGAGCCTAGGTTTCATTTTATAAGGCTTGTAAAATAGAAAATGTTGATTTAACTTCAAAAATAAAATTGAATTGGCGAAACTTTAGGAATATTTTCCTAAGTTGTCCTTATATTAAAAATTTATTTTTTCGAAAAAAAAAAAAATGCTTTGACCCAATAATTATGCCCTAAATTATGATGTTTATAGGTGAGACTATTTTTGACGAGAAATTTTCTAAGGCACCCATAATTTTTACCAAAGTGTATGCAACGCTAAGAGACTGCTACTGCACGCCGAAGCGGAGCAGCAGTGCAGTGCTGTTAGAAATAATAGTATAGGATCAAGTCTCCTTGGAAAAGTTTTCCGATCCCTCCTCCCTCAGAGACAAAATATAGTTACGCTATAATGAAGTCAGAAACTAATATTTTCCCTTCATGAGATGGAATTTATGTTGCAACAACACTCTTGCGGTTTAATATTGGATACTTCATCCTGAAAACGTCTTTCAGGATATTAAATGGACGGGTTTAATATTGATTTTTGATAAATTCTAAAAACTATATTTAGATTTAGCCTAATTTTTTTTTTAAATCGTTTGAGGGTAAGGAATTTGACATCTAAGAAAAAAAAACTCAAAGTAGCATATATATATATATATATATATATATATATATATATATATATATATATATATATATATATATATATATATATATATATATATATATATTTTCATATATATTTTCGTTATTGCACAGGAACGACTTTAGCACTAGAAATAGCAGAAATTAGGAAAAAAACATAACAGGGTCGTTTAAAGCTAAAACATGCGTCTGTTAGTGGAGGAGGGGGGAGGGTAGTTGATTAATTCCCGAGTTGTCTCTTTCCTCTGTTACCTTAATTTGTATTTACAAAAAAAAAAAACAAAAAAAAAAAAAAAAAAAAAAAAAAAAAAAAAAAAAAAAAAAAAAAAAAAAAAAAAAAAAAAAAAAAAGGTGGAAGTTGAGCATCGTTGTGTCCAAAATAACAGGGTGTCACATCTCTCACTTTGTAACCCCATAGGGTAGCAAGAATGAAATTTAAAGCTTTTCACAAACAAATCTTTTGTCCCAAAATGGGAATGAGAAAAAACATGATAATGTTTGCTATGACACTCATCTTGTACTTTTCTTAGAACATCACTATCTATTCCTTCAGACCACACTGTCCGCGAAGCTGAAGTTCATACAGATACACCTCAATCCCGTAGGACATCTGAAAGACGATCGTCAAATAGTTCAGGAGGCTCATATCAAGGATTTTCCGCCAATGTGCCACAAGAACGCCGTCTAGTTTTAGAAGAAGGGGACAAAGAACTAATGGATTTGTTCAAGCAAAAAGGTAATTGACTGTATTTTAGTTTTGGGCCTAACTTGTCTTACTGATCAACGCCTATTTGATAGCATAGCAAAGTAAAGGTAATATACAGTAGCGAAAAGTCCTATACTCCCCATTGAAAGTTTTTGACACATATTTAAACCACACGGGATTCATGACCCCGCCTTCGCACCCGTGCAATGACAAATGTTTCCGATAGAAAACCAAGTTGCAACTGAAACTATGGCTCTGACGTATATGCTCAGAGTCTATCTATGGCTGTGACGCATATGCTCAGAGTCTAATTACGCGCTATGAAATGTGTGTCATCTTTGGAAAAAGATTTCGCTACTGGTATATACTTATACTTTGATAGCATAGTAATATGTATCGTATTGTCCTTTTCAATGTCAGCTTTTGATTGCTCGTCTAGTGGTCTGTAGACTCTATGCACAATCAAGCATTTGCATTAGAATTATAAAGATAAACTTTAATTGTTCAGAATCAAATAGGTGTTCAGACCATTAATTGAAAATAGAAAAATGCTTGAAAAATTTTATAGTTTGCTTTATGTGGCTGTACATATATATAATATCAGGTTTAACCGCCATAAACAGCATGTTCAAAAATAAATAAAAAACGTTGCAACCAAAATTATAATTTTAACTAAGCGGTACTTTTCTAAGCACAACGATGTAATTTGTCATATTTCATCCTCTGAAGCCAACATCAAAAAGTGGAGGGAGGGGAAACATTCTTCCAAACTTAAAAAACATCACTTGATTTGTTACTTTGATGTATCTTTCAACTGATTACGTTATTAATCCCATGTATACAAAGGTGTGACGCTTGGAGGAGGGGACATCTGTTTTTTTTTTCGTGGGGGTGTCACAAATACGAAGAAGTCCATTTAGGATGCATTTCTCACTGGAGGAGGTCAATTTTGGTTCAATATATGGTCTTTTCCCCTCTGTGTAGGTAAATTTGAAATTATGCTATCCCAAGGCAATTGGTAAGCGCCTTACCTCCGGAAAAGGAGTGTGCAAAAGAATGTAGAAACTGAGTACAGAGAAAATCAAGTTTGTCTTTTAGAAATAAACAACTAGTCATCTAGAGCAACAACCTATCAAAATCATTAAGCTGCTTAAAAATTTAGACAAAAAATACAAGTTAATTATCTTTTTACATTTAGTAAAAAAACACTAGATAATTTTCTTTCGGTATGCATTGGGCTGTAAATAAAAAGAGTCTCTTTTGCCGAAAGAACACAAACATACGATGGCACGGAAGGGCACACATTTGGGTAATCTTTTCTAACTATCTTCGGATCTCCATACTAACCTAGCCATAAATATAGTCAAAAAAATAAGCTTAGCTGTGAAAAATTTCAAAATGAAAATCCAAATTTTTAAAATAAAATGCGATTTTAACGAAATGAAATTATGATTCTTTAGAATTGTTTCTAATTTTTTCTGATAACGCAGCACTGCAAGTGGCACTTTTGCATTGGAGCCATATTACATAACTTGAGTGTTCTCTCTTGGCGATTTCTCATTCTCTTTAGAGTATATACAACCTACGCAAACTTGAGTTGGTAAATAATTGCAAATAAGCAATTCCAAAGTTTACTAAAATCGTTTTGATGTGCAGCATATTTTCAAATATTATTTCATTAGATGAAAAGTACCATAAATAGTAAAAAGTTCTTTTGCTATTGCCATGGCTTTTCCTCAAAAAGTTCTAAGCTAATCGGCAACAAAAAGCTTCTGATTTAAACTGGTATTTGAAAATTTTTTCAATAATACAACTTTATGAACCATACTTACATTCATGTAGAATTTTTTTTGGATGAGGTAGATCTATAATAAAGCAAAAAATAGACGAATTATATAGAAATTATGTACAATTAAATGTAAAACAGAATAATATTTAGATTTTGGGAGAGGGTGTTGGTCCAACTGCCCCACTCTGCGTCTGTACTGGGAAAGTGGCAATAACAAAGCGACTATTTAAATATTTTGCGGCATCTCATCGATTCCAAGAAGTCTGAGTAACGGTAACAATGTAAACGATTCGTTTTTTATAAGCTTATTTCAAAGTCCTCTTTCGACAATAATTTTAGTGAAGAAATGAAGCAATACAGGCTTCCTATCAGGCTTTAAATTGACCGTGACCAATGAAGGCCTCCTAATTGACCTTGACTACAACAGGCCTCCTAATTGACCTTGACTACAACAGGCCTCCTAATTGACCATGATCAGTACAGGCCTCCTAATTGACCTTCAGCAATGCAGGCCTCCTAATTCACCTTGAATTAACCTTGACCAATGCAGGTTTTGAATCTTTAGCTTCTTTTAAAGGCTGTCATTATATTGCTGGCTGAACTATTTTGTAAAAATAAGAAAAAATGAAAGCTTTAAGATTTAGAAGTTAACTGAAAGAATCGTTAGATCTGAACTTTCAAAGGTGAAGATTTTTAAGTCTTTAAATTTGAGAACTATTTAAGGATGATCAATTTATTTAATGTATAAAATGAGAAGACTTTACTACTAGTTACCAAAATTATAAGGCATTTGTCTCAGACCCATGTGTTTTTCTGTAGCCTGTAATTATTAGAATTTTAAATATACAAGTATCTATGACAATCAAGATTTACTTTTTTGGATGTACCATGACGAAATTTTACATCTTTCGCGTGGATTCCTAATTCAAATATGCCACAGCGATTATCTAGTATAAATCGGTGTCATTGATGTCAAATTAGATTAATAGTAATAATTTGACCACAGTTATCCTTTCTGCTATCACAATAATTTTCACCAATCATAATAATCCCTTTGTCATAGTTATGTATAAATTATGGGTGCTTTCCTGTTTTGACTCTGAATAACTATCGAGTAACTCTGTCCAACTCTAATGGAAGTATCAACAAATTCTTGCTCCGGGGTGCGAATTCACAAAAATATGGGCGGGAAGGGGATAAATCTTTTTCTTTATTTGATGAAGATAAAAAAAAATGTATTTTTCAAAATCTAAGGGGATTTTTGTTTCTATGAATGTAACAGATGAGATGAGATGAGATGAGATGACTTTTATTTTCAACTAATAATTACATCATACTTAACTGGCACTTACCACATTTTTTGAATAACATTATCAACAAACGTAGAAATGGTAAGAACGTATGACGTTTTATTAAGCCACTATTGTGGCTTGAGCAGCGTCACACAATCTTTTATCATAAACCAAACTCACTCACTCTTCCTACTCTTTTCATACCATTCAATACAATTTAACTCTCCCGAATAATAATAATAATAAATAAATAAAAAAAAAAATTAATTCCCACCCAACAAAAACTTTTTTAATCTAATTTTAAACTGAAACTGGGTTTCTGACTCCCTAATGCTCTCCGGGAAACCATTCCACAAATTAACTGCATAATTTCTAATTGCAAAACTAGATCGACTCGTACTCCTTACTTATGAGACTAAGCTTCCACGACCTCTAGTCCTATGATGATGATAATCAGAATTAAACTTAAAAAAATCTCTAAAATATTCTGGAGATAATCTATTAAGCACCTGGTAAGTAAACACTCCCGCCTGATGGTCCCTGATATGATGAATATTTAAAATTCTAAAACTGATAAAACATTCACGCGTATGCTCATACTGAACAAACTCACCCAGTACTCGAAGTGCCTTATTCTGAAGAATCTGCAGTCTTTTAATATTTGAAGAAAAATTAGATGCATAAATACAGCAACCATAAACAATAAAAGGATGTAAAACAGCATGATATATATTTCTTAAAATAGTTAAAGGTAACACGTGTTTCAATCGCCGCATCACTCCAAGACCTCGTGCAAGTTTAGAAGAAATCATATTTATGTGTTTCTTCAAACTCAAATTATTATCAACATAAAATCCTAAATATTTATTTTCAAAAACCTGTGAAAGTGACAAATTTTTAAATACTATAGAAGCACTATTTACAATTTTTCCTACCCTTCTAAAAATCATATAATTTGTCTTAGAAGTATTAACAGCAAGGTAACTCAAGGAGGTAAACACCAAAAGGTTTTCCAGCGTTCGGTTTGCTTTATCCACTAGTTCTTCCAGTGACCGTGCAGAAATCGTCAAAGCTGTATCATCTGCAAATGCTGTAGCAGTTGCTTCAGGCATGTAGACCCTCAGAGTATCGACGTATACGAGAAAGAATAATGGACCCAGGACTGAGCCCTGTGGAACTCCACATTTTACAGGGTAGACTCCACTAACAATATAAATGTCTTTCTGCGTTATAGCAGTCCATGTCAATGAGCCACTAACTCTTATCAACCCTCTCAAATAGGAGGCTTAGGAAAGGTAACTCGATCACTTAGCTCCTATATCCAAGGGTCTTCGAATTATCAGTTAATTTTAGGCTTTTCGAATGGTGGTTACTTAGAGTCTATTCCTAAAACTTGATTAGCTGCAAGGCCGTATCCAGGGGGGAGATACGGGGTGGTTAGAACCCCCCTCTCCCCTTGCATTTTCTCCCGAATGTTTAAAGCTTATAAAAAATTCATATAAAGAATTCTTTGAGGTTAGGCTGGATTAGTGGATTAGGAAAAATTAAAGACTTAAAGTGGTTACGATTCTACGAATATTTTCCATTACAGAAAAATGTAATACAATATAATCAGAGTTTAACAACCAAGGCCATATCCAGAGGGGGAATTGACACCCCCTCCCTCCGATATTTTTTTTTGTAACTTGTAAAACATAACAAAAATACCTACAAACAAATTTTTGATGTGTTTAAAAAAAAATTTGTAAAACACCCCAAACAGAAATGATAATAGATGATCATATCAAAGACGAATATAGCAGATCCTTGTCCTAAGACGAACAGAAATTACCACAAATAGGAGTAGGGTTACTGCTCACTAAATGATCTAAAGACTAGTATTATTTGTGCATTACTGAAAACGATTTGTATTTTGAGCTGTGTGTTTCTATTTGTCCTAATACCGACAACAGCTGAACAAAATAATAATATCACAAGTCTACTTAAGACTTACGCAGGCAGCAATTAGCCCTGCCTATGGAGGAAAAAATTGAAAAAGGACAAAACAGGTGATTATATGAGAAGCACAAACAAATTCGAAAATATCTTAAGATATTGGATGGGGCATGACCAGGAGCTTCTCTTCGTCTTACGCGCCTGGCTATGCATATTGAATGAATTTGTTCATGATGAAGTAGCTCGTTATCACTTTACTTTAAATTCTGATTTGAATTATATTACAATTTGTAAAGGAAAAAATCACAAATTCGAGTAAGCATATATAAAATTACTCATTAGGATAGGAAAAAATCAACTTTCGTTTACAATAAGGACGTAAAGTTTGATTTTCTTTGTCTAATTCTGTTTTTAAAAAGACTCGATGTTTGGCTTATTTGTCAGTAATATGTAAATAGAAGCAAAATCTACATCTATTTTGTGGAATGGCATGTTAATTTTGCATGTTTGTAGTAAATGAAGATATGTGTCTGCATGGCCAGCGTGATCCCCGCTACAAGGGATCCCATATCCCTTCAAAGACGTTTAGAATGCTTCAGAACTTCACCGTGGATAGCCCAGAAGGTATGTTGCATCTAGTGCATATGTTAATAGAACCTATTCATAGATTACTTTTTTTAAATTGCAGTAAAATATTTTTTAGGCTTATATTATAGGTTATTCTTTTTCATTATTGGATTCAGAAAAGAGGCGAGAGTACCTCTCCCTCTAACTTGGATGTAGTTTAATGTTTTACAGTTTTTACTTACATTTACTTTGTATAGCTTAATGTTTTACTATGTATAGCAGCATTTTAGGAATAACATTTGGTTTTGTCCTTGTTTCTTTGCTGTCGATTTTGGTTTTTTGCAAGAAGTAGATTAATGTTTAGCTCCAGGAATTATATAAAAAATGTGTGGGCCTCAGACAGGATTGGTGAATACGCCATTATATTTTGAAAAGCTACATACAGGGGCGTCTTTTTGGGGTGGCAAGGAGGGGCAGTTGCCCCCCTCAATAATGTGGAGAAAAAAATATTATGCATCCCATGCCCTTTGACTATCCAGATATGAACCCTTCTTGCCCCCCGATAAAAATGCTGTAGATTCGCTCCTGGCTATATATGACTCTTGCCTGGACTTACAAGGGACATTTTTAGCTTCTCTTTGCACCAGAGCTCACTGTATGTATGATGAAGAGGCCGTCAGAGAAGACAATCTTTAGAATATTGGAAGTATGGTTCTGAAGCTTGGGCACTCCAAAAGACGGAGGAGGATTTGTTAGATATTTTCGAGAGAAATTGTCTACGGGTTGTTTTGGGTACCCGTCTTCCTCACAGTATTTCAAACAGTAAGCTGTGTGAAAAATGGGGTTAAATCCCGCTTTCTAGGGTTATAAATAGTGAAAGATTGAGCTGGCTCGAAGAGGTTCTGCGGATGAAGCATGACAGATTACCAAAGGTCATCCTTGTTGGCCAGCCATCTAGGGTTAAAAGAAAAGCAGGTCGTCCCTGAATGGGGTGGGAGGAGGTCATAAGGAAAGATGTAAGGGAATTTGGAATTTCTTGGGAGGGTGTAAAGAGGGAGGCTTTCAATGGATTGTGATGAAAGAAGAGCGTACGTAGCTGTGTGGGGCTCAGACGGCTTGTTGCTGCCTTGAGTTGTTAGTGGTCGTAACTGCATTAGTAGTTTTTCCTTTCTCTAATCTGTCAATAAAGGGGCTTATATCCGCTTGAAACTTATGGGGTAAGCACCTTGAGCCAAGGGAACGTGGAATGGATTTTCAGAGGCTTGCACATTTTTTATTTATTCTCACTTACCTTCAGTACAAATTCATCCGGATTCGTTTGAAATTGAATAAGCAGATATGTTATGTTGGGAAATTTCATATCGCTTGTTTACCTATAGGTAAAAGTTTTTTACCTATAAGTAAAAAACTTGTTTGGCTTGTTTACCTATAGGTAAATCTCTTACGCTTGTTTATCGCAATGTTTACTTATTCATTGAGTCATTATTCTCAAGTTTTACATTACCAGTGTTCTGGTATAGGTTATATCTTTGGTTTAACGATCGATTGCTAAGCTATGGTAATCTTTTTCCTGATATATATTTGAGGTCAAGAGACATTTATTTTCATCTCTATCACAAAGAGTGACTCACAAGCAAGATCCATATAAGACTTTCAAACACAGGGAGAGTTGTTATGTATTTGTGCTCTGATGTGCATTTCAAGTGAGGAAAAAATAATTTTTGGGAGCAAGTAGTTCTTATTATAAATTAAATAAAAAAAACAAGTTTTTTTAACTGAAAGTAAGGAACGACGTTAAAACTTAAAACGAACAGAAATTATTCCGTATATGAAGGGGGCTGTCCCCTCCTCAACGCCTCGCTCTTTACGCTAAAGATTTTTTATTGTTTAAAAAAATAGAGTTGCGAGAAAGTCAAACTTTAGCGTAAAGAGCGAGGCGTTGAGGAGGGGACAGCCCCCTTCATATACGGAATAATTTCTGTTCGTTTTAAGTTTTAACGTCGTTCCTTACTTTCAGTTAAAAAAACTTGTTTTTTTTATTTAATTTTTGAACGTTTTTGAATTAATGCAGGTTTTGATTTTGGCTCACCGTGCATGAATAATTAAAACAAAATTTGCATATTATATTTGGTTAAATGGCTTTCTCGAAACTTGTTTAATTTTATTTACGAACGTTTTTATTAGTAATAAATATACGTAACTTAGAATTAACTTACGTAACGAACTTCTATATTCATAAATTTTTAACACGTATATTAGGGGGTTCGCCCCCCTAGTCAATACCCTGCTCTTTAAACTATAGTTCGAATTTTTTTTCCAGTTCTTTAAAAATGACCTCTTAATCACAATCAGTTGATCAGTTGAAAAACTTGTTTTTTTTTATTTAATTCCTGATCTTTTTCTTTAATAATGCTGGGAAATCCGGCGCCCCCTTCATAGCAATGTCCCTTCCCCCATGAAAACTTCCTTCATGGAAAAATCCTTCCATATAGCCCCCGACCCTCTCCTTCCCCCAACTACCAGAAAAAATCTCCTCTGAAAAAGTCTGTATACTTCCCAATAACCAATACTATATGTTAACATTGAGTAAAGTTCATAACTTTCAGCCCTCCCCCTGGGGACTTTGGGGGATCAAGTCATCCTAAAAGACATTTTTATCATATTTTCGACCATGCTGAACAAAATGGCTATCTCAAAATTTTGATCGGGTGACTTTGGGAAAAAAATGAGCGTGGGAGGGGGCCTAGTTGCCCTCCATTTTTTTTGGTCACTTAAAAAGGGCACTAGAACTTTTAATTTCCGTTCTAATGAGCCCTCCCACGATATTCTAGGACCACTGGGTCGATACGATCACCCTGGGAAAAAACAAAAACAAAAAAAAACAAACAAACAAATAAACACGCATCCGTGATCTTTCTTCTGGCAAAAAATGGAAAATTCCACATTTTTGTAGATAGGAGCTTGAAACCTCTACAGTAGGGTTCTCTGATACGCTGAATATGATGGTGTGATTTTCATTAAGGTTCTATAACTTTTAGGGGGTCTTTCCCCCTTTTTTCGAAAATCAGCCAAATTTTCTCAGGCACGTAACTTTTGATGGGTAAGATTAAACTTAATGAAACTTATATATTTGAAATCAGAATTAAAATCTGATTCTTTTGATGTATCTATTGGTATCAAAATCCCGTTTTTTAGAGTTTCGGTTACCATTGAGCCGGGTCGCTCCTTACTTACAGTTCGTTACCACGAACTGTTTGAAAATAAATCAGATACAAATAATAAGTTTATGTTTTGGGACAACGTAATAGTATACATGGTGCACCTTTAAAAGTAATTAAATAAAAAAAACAAGTTTTTTTTTAACTGAAAGTAAGGAACGAGGTTAAAACTTAAAACGAACAGAAATTATTCCGTATATGAAAGGGACTGTCCCCTCCTCAACGCCTCGCTCTTTACTCTAAAGTTTTTTATTGTTTTAAAAAAATAGAGCTGTGAGAAAGTCAAACTTTAGCGTAAAGAGCGAGGCGTTGAGGATATGCGGAATAATTCATATGCGGAATAATTTCATATGCGGAATAATTTCTGTTCGTTTTAAATTTTAACGTCGTTCCTTACTTTCAGTTAAAAAAACTTGTTTTTTTTATTTAATTTTTGAACGTTTTTGAATTAATGCAGGTTTTGATTTTGGCTCACCGTACATGAATAGTTAAAACAAAATTTGTATATTAATTTTACTTTTATTTGGTTAAATGGCTTTCTCGAAACTTGTTTAATTTTGTTTACGAACGTTTTTATTAGTAATAATTATACGTAACTTACGAATTAACTTACGTAACGAACTTCTATATTCATATATTTTTAATACATATATTAGGGGGTTCTCCCCCTAGTCAATACCTTGCTCTTTAAGCTAAAGTTAGAATTTTGTTCCAATTCTTTAAAAATGACCCCTTAATCACAAAGGCCTTTAATTAGAATAAATAGCTCTTATGAAAGTACTAAAAAAGTTTGGCTTAAAAAACGAGGTATTGACTAGGGGGTGAACCCAACCATATACGTAATATTTTCTGTTCGTTTTAATTTTTGATGTTGCTCCTTACTTTCAGTGGAAAAACTTGTTTTTATTATGTTTAATTTCTGATCTTTTTTTTAAATAATGCTGGGAAATCCGGCGCCCCCTTCTTAGCAATGTCCCTTCCCCCATGAAAAATTCCTTCATGGAAAGATACTCCCACATAACCCCCGACCCACCCACCCCCCACTACCAGAAAAATCCCCCCTGAATACGTCTGTATACTTCCCAATTAACCAATACTATATGTTAACATTGGGTAAAGTTCATAACTTTCAGCCCTCCCCCCTGGGACTTCGGGGGATTAAGTCATCCTTAAAGATATAGTTATCATATTTTGACCATGCTGAACAAAATGGCTATCTCAAAGTTATGATCGGGTGACTTTGGGAAAAAATGAGCGTGGGAGGGGGCCTAGTTGCCCTCCTTTTTTGGTCTCTTAAAAAGGGCATTAGAACTCATAATTTCCGTTCCAATGAGCCCTCCCACGATATTCTAGGACCACTGGGTTGATACGATCATCCCTGAAAAAAAAAAAAAAACAAGTAAACACGCATCCGTGATCTTTCTTCTGGCAAAAACTGCAAAATTCCACATTTTTGAAGATAGGAGCTTGAAATCTCTACAGTAGGGTTCTCTGATACGCTGAATATGATGGTGTGATTTTCATTAAGGTTCTATAACTTTTAGGGGGTCTTTCCCCCTTTTTTCGAAAATCAGCCAAAATTTTCTCAGGCGCGTAACTTTTGATGGGTAGGACTAAAGTTGATGAAACATATATTTGAAATCAGCATTAAAATATGATTCTTTTGATATATCTATTGGTATCAAAATCCCGTTTTCTAGAGTTTCGGTTACCATTGAGCCGTGTCGCTCCTTACTTACAGTTTGTTACTGTTTGACACGAACTGTTTGACAACATTGATTGGCTGTCAGGAAACAAAGAAAAAAGTTGGAACGAAATGAGAAAGGAGGGAATTGACAAATAGAATAGAGTTTGCTTCTTTTGAGGAAGGACGTTAACCTAAGTTGGGAGATCTGGTTTTCACAATAAATTTCACAACGACTCTTGAATTTCTGCAGCCAAAACGCCTTCGAGTATCAAACAGTTCGTGGTAACAAAACTGTAAGTAAGGAGCGACCCGCCTCAATAGTAACCGAAACTCTAAAAAACGGAATTTTGATACCAATAGATACGTCAAAAAATTGGATTTTTATGCAGATTCCAAATATATAAGTTTCATCAAGTTTAGTCCTATCCATCAAAAGCTACGAGCCTGAAAATATTTGCCTTATTTTCAAAAAAAGGGGGAACCACCCCCTAAAATTGATAGAATCTTAATGAAAATTTACACCGTCAGATTCAGCGTATCAGAAAACCCTATTGTAGAGGTTTCAAGCTCCTATCTGCAAAAATGTGGAATTTGTATTTTTTGCCAGAAGAAAGATCACGGATGCGTGTTTATTTGTTTGTTGGTCTTTTTTTTCCAGGGGTGATCGTATCGATCCAGTGGTCCTAGAATATTGCGAGAGGGCTCATTCAAACGGATATTAAAAGTTCTAGTGCCCTTTTTAAGTGGCCAATTAAATTAGAGGGCAAATAGGCCCCTCCCACGCTCATTTTTTCTCAAAGTCACCCGATCAAAATTTTGAGGCATCCTTTTTGTTCAGCATAGTCGAAAATCTAATAAACATGTTTTTGAAGATGACTTAATCTCCCACAGCCCCCGGGGGAAGGGCTGCAAGTTATGAACTTTGCCCATTGTTTACAAATAGTATTGGTTATTGGGAGGTATACAGACGTTTTCAGGAGGGATTTTTTTCTAGTGGGGGGGAAGGGGTCGGGGAGGGGTTTACGTGGGAATATTTCTCCATGGAGGTTGTTTTCAAGGGGGAAGGGACATTTATATGAAGGGGGTGCCGGATTTCTAAGCCTTATTTAAAAAACTATCAGAAATTAAATAAAAAAAACAAGTTTTTTTGACTGAAAGTAAGGAGCAACATAGAAAATTAAAACGAACAGAAATTATTATGTATATGAGGGGGGTTTGCCCCCTAGTCAATACCTCGCTCTTTACGCTAAACTTTATTTTAGTACTTTTAAAAGATCTATCTATTCTAATTAAACGGCCTTTGTGATTCAACGGTCATTCCTAAAGAATTGGAACAAAATTCGAACTTTAGCGTAAAGCGCGAGGTATTGACTAGGGGGCAAACCCCATCATGTACGCAATAATTTCTGTTCGTTTTAAGTTTTAATGTTACTGTTTAATGTAATGTTACTTTCAGTTGGAAAAACTTGTTTTTTTTATTTAATACAAACCAAAGAGCTTGTATCTACTCTGTAAAAAAGCTTGCAGCTTGTATACAGAGCTGATGTACTTGAGCAGACGCGTTTGTGTCGATCGCTTTTTGATAAACTGACACATATTGTCCCTGGTCATTGTAAATTGGATCAATATTATTGGCACCAATAAAAGTATTTAGCTTGTGATTCTGCTTAGTGTGATCAGGCAGCCTAATGCTATTTTCAAATCCTAGAGCACGATAAATTATGCTTCTTCTTAAAAAATAACGTAAATTTCCTTTGTTATAAGGTCCATTAACGCGGTGAAATAAAAATAAACATAGTGAACATAAGCAGTTAAATCATTGCGAAGTAGAGCATCTTGAAAAGAGGTTAATATGTTATGAGCATTCTCCGAAATAATTATTGCTCACAAGTTCACTAGCTACATCTACTGGTCTGTAGCTTGCTTGTAAGGATTGGGCCAGGGTATAAGGTATGGGTTCATCATTAGGTTAAGTCAAGTCTTTTCTTACATGTTAAATGTTGTGAGCTTGAGCAAATGGAATTTAACACCATAAGTTTTAAATCGTGTCTTACATAACTGAAAAAGTATACATTTTTTGGGAAAGATAGGTATCTTATAATTCCCACGCTTTTGTTTCTTAATAACCTTTCAGGTGGCTAAAAGCCATTTGGGTATAAGCTTCATAAGTAGGTTACAAAAATATCGTCTGTTTAAGATTTAAAATCAAACAGTTCGTGGTAACGAACTGTAAGTAAGGAGCGACCCGGCTCAATGGTAACCGAAACTCTAGAAAACGGGTTTTTGATACCAATAGATATATCAAAAGAATCAGATTTTAATGCTGATTTCAAATATATAACTTTCATCAAGTTTAGTGCTACCCATCAAAAGTTACGCGCCTGAGAAAATTTGGCTGATTTTCGAAAAAAGGGGAAAAGACCCCCTAAAAGTTATAGAACCTTAATGAAAATCACACCATCATATTCAGCGTATCAGAGAAGCCTACTGTAGAGGTTTCAAGCTCCTATCTACAAAAATGTGGAATTTTCCAATTTTTGCCAGAAGAAAGATCACGGATGCGTGTTTATTTGTTTTTTTTTTTGTTTTTTTTTTTTCCCAGGGGTGATCGTATCGACCCAGTGGTCCTAGAATATCGTGGGAGGGCTCATTGGAACGGAAATTAAAAGTTCTAGTGCCCTTTTTAAGTGACCAAAAAAATGGAGGGCAACTAGGCCCCCTCCCACGCTCATTTTTTTCCCAAAGTCACCCGATCAAAATTTTGAGATAGCCATTTTGTTCAGCATGGTCGAAAATATGATAAATATGTCTTTTAGGATGACTTAATCCCTCGAAGCCCCAGGGGGAGGGCTGAAAGTTATGAACTTTACTCAATGTTAACATATAGTATTGGTTATTGGGAAGTATACAGACTTTTTCAGAGGAGATTTTTTCTGGTAGGTGGGGGAAGGAGAGGGTCGGGGGCTATATGGAAGGATCTTTCCATGAAGGAAGTTTTCATGGGGGAAGGGAAATTGCCATGAAGGGGGCGCCGGACTTGCCAGCATTATTTATTGGTTATTGGGAAGTATACAACCATTTTCAGGAAGGATTTTTTCTGGAGGGGGGGGGGGCTAGAGGAGGGGATTACTCTGGAGAATATTTCCGTGGAGGATGTTTCTTTGGGGTAAGGGACATTTCTATGAAGGGGGCGCCGGATTTCCAAGCATTATTTAAGAAACGATCAGAAGTTAAATAAAAAAAAAAGTTTTTTCAACTGAAATGTAAGAAGGAATATTAGAACTTAAAACGAACAGAAATTATAAAGTATGTGAGGGGGTTCTCCCCCAAGTCAATACCTCGCTCTTTACGCTACAGTTTTTTTTAGTGCTTTCAAAAGAGCTATCTATTCTAATTAAACGGCCTTTGTGATTCAGGGGTTTGTGAATCAAATTTTTTTTTAACTTTTAACGTAAAGAGCGTGATATTGACTAAGGGGAGAACCCCTTCATATAAGTAATAACATATACGTAATAAAAAAAACAATAAAAAAACAAGCGATACGGCTCAATAGTAATCGAAACTTTTAAAAACGAAATTTTGATGTCAATAAATGTATCAAAAGAATGTGTTTATAATGCTGATCCTAAATATATAAATTTTATTAAGTTTAGTATTACTCATCAAAGGCTGCGAGCCTGAGAAAATTTACTCGATTTTTTAAAGAGGGGGGAAACATCCCCTACAAGTGAAAGAATTTTAATGAAAATCACACCGTCAGATGCAGCGTATCAGAAAACCCTATTACATAGGTTTCAAGCTCATATCTGCAAAAATCTGCAACTTTGTATTTTTTGCCAGAAGAAAAATATACGAATATAGAAGTTAGTTACGTAAGTTAATTTGTAAAGACATCCATTTAGCAAAAGAAAAGTAAAATTTTTATGCAAATAAAAGCTGCATTAACTAAAAAACGATCAGAAATTAAATAAAAAAAACAAGTTTTTTAAACTGAAAGTAAGGAGCGACATTAAAACTTAAAACGAACAGAAATTATTCCGTATATGAAAGGGGCTGTCCCCTCCTCAACGCCTCGCTCTTTACGCTAAAGTTTGACTCTGTCTCACAACTTTATTTTTAAAACAATAAAAAACTTTAGCGTAAAGAGCGAGGCGTTGAGGAGGGGACAGCCCCTTTCATATACGGAATAATTTCTGTTCGTTTTAAGTTTTAATGTCGCTCCTTACTTTCAGTTTAAAAAACTTGTTTTTTTTATTTTTGTTTTAAGAAACGAACAAGGAGTGTCTTTAAAATATGGAAAATATCTTCAATGTTTGGGGCTGGCTTTGGTATTGAGGAGAGGGATCAGGAGTCCCATTAATATTCTGCATAAAAGTCTGACAGAACTAATACACAAATTGTATTATTTTTTATGTACATCGTATTTAAAATATAGATAGGTTAGGATCCTTCTTAGACTAGCAAAATTCTTTCTTTTATATGATTTACGATTTTTAGTAAATGGAATTTAACCCCATAAGTTTTAAATCGTGTTTTACGTAATTGAAAAAATCATACATTTTTTTTTCTTTTATCCTGTTTCGTGAGAGAGATTATCTCACAAATTGTGTTATATTTTTTATGTTACATCGTATTCATGTTATTAACTGATATGTTAGACTTCTCCTTCTTTTTAATAGGGAGTCGTGTTTCTTTTTTACGAGTTTAAGCAGAATTGATATTATGAACGAAACAATTTATCCCCATAAGTTTTAATTGTGTTTTTCTAGTTGAAAAAGCATACGTTTTTTTCTTTTATCCTGCATGATAAAAAAGAGATTATATAGCCCTCTCCGTGGGACTTACCTGGCGGAAAAACTGAAAATTAATTTTTAGTCAAGGAAATTGATGGTGAATGTCCTCCATCTGTAAGTGAAATCTTTCACAATACAGAAATTTCATTCAAAAAATTATGAAGAAATATTACTTTTAAGTAATTAAAAAACTCCTTGAATTTACCTCTTAGATACACAATACAGAAATTTCATTCAAGAAATTATGAAAAAGTTCAAGTTCTCTTCTGAATTTTCTCAAAGAAAAGAAAAAAAGTTATAGTTCAATTCGAATTTTTCCAACGAAAATAAAAAAGCTCCACTTCAGTTCTGAAAATTCTCAAAGACATGAAAAAATAAAGCACTTTTGCATAGAACAATTTCAACAACAAAGGTATTTCTTAGCATCAAAAGGATCATACAATATTTCAACAGAATCAAGAGACTACTGCCGCATCTTCACACCTATAGTTATAGATGGCAGCGCAGTCCCTCAGACATACGTCTATAGTGTGAGAGACATTAAAAAAGTTAGGTTTATTTAAGCTCACTTAGCGCACTAAGGGAGCTTAAATAAACCTAATTTTTTGCATGTCTCTCACACTATAGCCGTGTGCCTGAGCGACTGTGCTGCCATCTTTGATCTAAGTGAACTTAAATAAACATAACTTTTTTGCATGTCTCTCATCTCTCACACTATAGCCGTGTGTCTGAATGACTGTGTTGCCATCTAGAACTATAGGTTTGAAGATAGCAGCAGTAGTCTCTTGATTCTGTGAAATTTTGTAAGATACTTTTGATCTAAACGACCTTAAATAAACCTAACTTTTTTACATGTCTCTCACACTATAGGCTTGTGTCTGAGTGACTGTGCTGCCATCTATAACTATAGGTTATAGATATTACATAACTATATAACTTTACACTTCATCAGTACCTGGAATCAAATGACCTTCTATGCGATCGCGAATATGGATTCCGCCGGAAACGCTCAACATTAGACTGCCTAGTGGCCCAGTATCAGGAGTGGATAGAACTTCTGGCAATGGGATACGACATCAGGCTATTATCCTTTGACATTGCGAAAGCTTTTGACAGAGTATGACACCGTGGCCTGCTAAAGAAACTCTATGTGTATGGTGTTTGTGGTTGTCTGTTAAAAATGGTTGAGAGCTTTCTTTCCGATCGTTCACTGTGGGTTGTTCTTGACGGGTTTATTTCCCGCGAATATCCAGTGAAAGCAGGGGTACTCCAGGGCAGTGTCTTGGGACCTACGCTTTTCCTTATCTACATAAACGACATGGGAGACAACCTCGCAAACCCTCTGCATCCCTTTGCCGACGATACCACGACACACTCAGCCGTCCCTAAACACGAAGACCCAACACAAGCCTCCCTTTCCCTACAGATGGATCTTTTGAAAATTGAAAAGTGGTCTGATGCATGGATGATCACCTTCAATGCATCGAAAACAAAGGAGCTTCTAATTACCCGATCAAAGGTGCCACGTGAACACCCCAGTTTCATCTTCAAAAATGAAGCTATAAAGAGAGTCGACGAGCTTCGTCTACTGGGGATTCATTTCTCCACCGATCTCTGTTGGAACAACCACCTTGATCGGGTAGAACCTTCTGCGCAAGAAAGCTGGGAGTTACTCTTCGCTGCAAAAACCTTCTTCCATCAAGCTCGATCATCCCACTCTACAAGTCTTGCATCAGACCCATAGCTGAATATGGATGCCCGCTATATGCTGGTGCTCCGAAAACGCTGTTGGCACCACTTCAGAAGATCCAGAATAGGACAATTAGGGCGGGCTGCGCCTCTACACAAGAATCGCTCCAGCCTCTAAATTAAAGGTTTGATGTAGCGTCGATGGCTGTTTTCTACAAGTACATGAATTCGCCTCCCTCAGACGAGCTCTCTCGAATTTTGCCCCCCCTTTGTCCAGCCGACAAGGCAGACACGCAGGCACACATCTCGGTCCAATTATCTAAAGGAGGACACGCCAAAAACCGAGTACTTGAGGAGTAGCTTCATCCGGCGTTGCACTTCTATCTGAAACGATCTTCCTGGGGATATTATCCCTGCAAATCCCTCTGTTGACACCTTCAAAAGAAGGTTCAATAGACATTTAAAACCTCGAGGCCATTGAACGAGGTAAATGAATAGCGGCATATCAGATACTTTGAAGTACCTGGCGCCGTGAATATTGGAATAAAAAAAAGGTGTGAAGATGAGGCAGTAATCTTTTGATTATGTTAAATGTTGTAAGATCCTTGTGATGCTAAGAAATACCTGTGTAGTTGAAATTGTTCTATGCAAAAGTACTGAATTTTGAGAAAATTCAGAAGAGAACTTGAACTTTTTCATATTTTCTTGAATGAAATTTTGGTATTGTGTATCTAAGAGGTGAATTCAAGAAGGAGTTTGTTAGTTACTTACAATTTCTTCATAATTTCATGAATGCAATTTCTGTATTGTGTATCCAAGAGTTGGATTCAAGAACCAGTTTGCTACTTGCTTACAATTGTTTAATAATTTCTTGAATGAAATTTCTGTATTGCGTATTCAAGAGGTGAATTCAAGAAAGCGTTTGTTACTTACTTACAATTTTTTCATAATTTCTTAAATGAAATGTCTGTATTTTGTATCCAAGAGGTGAATTCAAGAAGGAGTTTGTTACTTACTTAAATTTTTTCATAATTTTTTGAATGGAATTTCTGTTTTGTGTATCAAAGAGGTTAATTCAAGAAAGAGTTTGTTGCTTACTTACAATTTTTTCATAATTTCTTGAATGCAATTTCTGTAATGTGTATCTAGGAGGCGAATTCAAGAAAGGGTTTGTTACTTACTTAAAAATTTTTTCATAATTTCTTAAATGAAATGTCTGTATTTTGTATCCAAGAGGTGAATTCAAGAAAGAGTTTGTTACTTACTTGCAATTTTTCATAATTTTTTGAATGAAATTTCCGTATTGTGTGTCCAAGAGGTTAATTCAAGAAAGAGATTGTTACTTACTTACAATTTTTTCATAATTTCATGAATGACTAGAACTATTTTAAGGATAAAGCCGGGTTAAGTTTAAAGATATTTATTGCTTAAACATATTAAAAAAGATTTTTTTAAATCATACATTTACATAAAGACAATGCTTAAAGTTCACTGTTGAACATCCACAAACGAGGATCTCATGATATAGAATAGTTTTGCCGTGTCTTTTGCACTTATCACGATCAGGTATGTTCCTAGGTAACCACTGCGCGAAGAACCTAACTTCGTCTTCAGGACGATGATAAGTCCCCTCAAATTTAGGACACTTAAATTCTTCTAAATTGAAATGTGGAATCCTAAGGTCATAGTTTCGAATTAAAACTTTATCTGTAGGTACGTTACCCTTTACGTATTGTGCTTCAACCCCGAAAAAGCTGCAAATTTCACTGACTTCTTCCTGAACATTTCTCAGTTTTCGACCACTTTCATTATGTGGTGTAATCACTCTATCGTAGAATCCCAGTCTGTTTATACGACGGAATGTACTAGCTCACAAGCTTTTATCATTCTCAAACATATTATAGTTCACTATCCAATGATAACATTCAAATTCTTTGAGTTTCACAGACAATAATAAAAATGTGTATTCAAATATAAAACCACAAGATGATTTTTTCTAACTAATAAATTCTTTGTCATATAATGCTATCATCCTAGAAGCTATTAATGTAATATTTAAGCAGAAGTACTTCATCAAACTTTTATACCTTTACTCAAGGTTAAAAAAGACTTATGGCTGGGGGGAGGAATCCTAATACCATCTGAACAGCTTAAAATATTAGAAAGCGTTTTCATGGATTAAGGTGTTATCTTAAGACTGTCCGAGGCATTTCAGGAGTTGACGAGGGGCTCTAAGATCTCTGAGTTAAATAGCAACATAAAACCAATTAACTTACTTTGTTTTGCGTATTCTTCTCAGCATATGCTGGAAAGCTACCATCACCTAGTGGCGGATCCAGGGGGCGAGGGGGCGCCCCCCCCCTAGTGTAGCCTAAAGTAGTGTAATTTACTTAATTAACTCAATGTTTGCATTAATTAAACTTGCTCCTAACGCAAGTTTATCGGATCAACCTATTTTGCCCCCCCCCTAAATTTTTTTTATCAGATCAACCTTCCCCCCCCCCCCTAAAAAAATCCTGGATCCGCCCCTGCCATCATCTCAATCCAAAATTATTCTGACAGTTGCTTACTCATCTTACAAAATTATATTACTCAGTTATTGTCTTTTTTATCTTAACTTCGAGAGCCTATATGTCTAAACTTGTTGTTCTGGGCCTGTTTTACCTGAACCCTTTCTTAATAACCATTGGAGCTTTTAATCAATTAAAAACTTTCCCCCTCCATAAATTATTTTTTGGTTTACTGTGTTTTAGTTTACTTAGATATGAGTCACTTAGGTGGGAGAGTCTGGCTGTTGAGTAATTAAAAGTGTGGGATTTAGAAATGACTTGACATATAACTATTGGAACAGTCTCAGAACTTGTCATATAAGTAAATAACAAATTAGTTCGAGTCATCTTGTCAAAATTTTAGAGCTAAAACTAAAGTAATTTATTTAAAAAAAATTATACTTTTGTTATTTATATTTATTTTTGAAAAATTATATCTTAAAAAATTATGATAAAAATTGAGGAAATTTGGGGAAAAGTTTGAAACTTCCAGGCAAAAAACGTGGTTTTCAAGCCATTACCTCATGCTTGGAAAAATTGTTGCAAGCCTTCCCACTTTAGACAATTTTTGTGGCCACGAAAGGGTGACGCCTAAGGAAGTTTATACCCTGGCAGGACCCAATTTTTTAGTCCTTCCCCTATGCCGTTTATTGATATAAAATGTATCTTTTCTGAACAGAGTGTTTTTCTTTATTTCAGGTGTTCGGAGAGATGCGAGAACTAATCCCAGTGGTATGTGTCTGAAATTTTTCATATATTTGAAGTCCCCCTTTTTTAAAACAATGCTGATAGTCCTTTATTATAAAAAATACTAATTGTCTACAAATAATTCTATTGTAATTTATATATCATTGAGCTCATGCTAACAAAAGCGCAAAAAAAAATATTACAAAACAAATGTTGAACGTTCTAGGATTGTATGCTGTTTATACCGGTCATTCAATTCATATATACTTAGGCAACTTCGTAAAAGCTCAAATATCGTTGGCAGATTTTTTAGGAAAGTTCATGGTTACTTGGGTTGAAACAAATTCTTAGACTTACCAAACTGTTCTACAATTAAAACCTTCGCTCTTTACGCTAAATTCTTAAAGTTCTTCAAAAATACATTTCATTAAGATTCAGCGGTCCTTTTGTTTGATCAGTCTTTGAAGAATTGTGACAAAAAGTAAAACTTTAGCGTAAAGAGCAAGGGTTGAAGAAGGGGCAGCTTCCCTTGTATACGGAATAATTCATGTTCGTTTTCAATGTTTTTCCTTACGTTGAGTTGAAAAAAACTTGTTTTTTACTTATTTAATTTCTGACCGTTTTTCAAATACCTCGCCCCTGTGTAAAATTTTCTCTGAAGAATTCTCTCTGGAAACTTCCCTCCCCACGGGAAAATCCTCCCTGTACCCCACTCCCACCCCAAAAAAATAATTTCCCAATAACAAATACTATATGTGAATAATGGGAAAATTGCGTAACTTACAGTCCTTTCCCCAGGGACTATGGGGATGGGGTCATCTCATCCCCAAAGGCAAAGCTACTAGACCTGTCAACTGTGCTAAATCAAAGGATTATCTCACAATTTTTATCGGATGTCTTTGGAGAAAAAAGCATGGGAGGGGGGCTAGTTGCCCTCCAAATCTTTTTGGTCACTTAAAAAGCGCACTAGAACTTTAGATTACCGATAAAATTGGGCCCCTTCTTGTCTTCTAGGGTCACTGGTTCGATATGATCACACCTGGAAAAAAATTAATCAAACAGTTTGTGGTAACGAAAAGTAAGTAAGGAGAGACTCGGCTCAGTAGTGACCAAAACTCTAAAAAACGGAATAAAAAATTATTCCGTATATGAAAGGGGCTGTCCCCTCCTCAACGCCCTGTTATTTACGCTAAAATTGTTTATTAGTATAAGATGTTGAGTTTTGACTAAGAGTCAAACTTTAGCATAAAGAGCGAGGCGTTGAGAAGGGCCCTTTGATATACGGAATAATATCTGTTCGCTTTAACTTTTAATGTCGCTCCTTACTTTAAGTTAGAAAAACTTGTTTTTTTAATGTAATTTCTGAACATTTTTCAACTAATGCAGGTTCAAATTTGGCTCCTCGTGCATGAAAGATTAAAAAGAAATTTGAATATTAATTATTCCATGTAAGAAGGGTTTTTCCCTCCTCAATACCTTGCTCTTTACGCTAAAGCTTTTAGCACTTCTAAAAAAGCTTCCTATTCAAATTAAACTGCCCTTGTGTTTCAGTAGCCGTTCTTAAAAAAATGTGACAAGCAGTCAAATTTTAGCTTTAAGAGAAAGGTACCGAGGAGGGGGGAAACCCTTCATATACGGAATAATTTCTGTTGTTTTTTAGTTTTAATGTTATTTCTTACTTTCAGATAAAAAAAAAATTGTTTTTTTTATTTAATAACAAATAAATGCACATCTGCGATCTTTCTTGGGGCAAAAAAATAATGCAAAATCCTGCTTTTTGTATATAGGAGCTTGAAACAATAGAGTTCTCTGATTTGCTGAATTTGAAGGTGTGATTTTCGTTGAGACCGCTGGACTTTTTGGGGTATTTTCCCCTTTTTCGAAAATCGGCAAATTTTCTCAGACTCGTAGCTTTTGAGTATCATTACTCAAAAGCTTTTTTTGGGTATCATTAAGCTTAATGAACTTTATATATTTGGAATCAGCATAAAAGCCAATTCTTTTAATGTATCTTTTGTTATCAAAATGCTGTTTTTAAGAGTTTCAGCTAAAAACTTCCGTTGAAATAGTTTTTTCAAAGAAAAGTGAAGTGCAACATTAAACCAAAAATGAGCCGACAAATATTCTTTCATTTTCCATGAGAAAGACTATGTCAATAAAAAACGAACAAAATTAATTAGAAAAAAAACTTTACACAAAGTAAGTTTTTCAAAGAAAAGTAAGAGCTACATTAAACCTGAAATTACCAAAAATAGAGTAAAATATTTTTCCAGGCGTAAAATTACCACAAATAACCATCAATAAGTAAATGAAACCCAAAAACGAATAAAAATTACAATAAATAACCGAGTCAAACTCAAAAAGAGCAGAAATTAACATGATTAGGGCTGGCACCCCCTCCCCATTGCTTCTGAAGATTAGAACATAATTTAAACTTAACTGGAAAAAAGAACAGATGAATATCAATTGACAGTTTAATATTCATATACTGATATTTATTACTTAAAGTCTTAATAATTTTGGATTTATTAAAGTTAAAAAAGTGAAAACACTTAAAATATATTTTGCTTTTTGTCAAGCGCAAATTATGTTGGAGTCTTCAGAAGGCATAGTACAGCCCTACTGTATCATGCTCTTTGACAACCTGGATACGCTTACACTCTTTTGAATTAGTTCAATTGTAGGAGCAGAAGTAGTAATAGTAGTAGTCTTGCAAGGTTCAACTTAATACCCTAAGTCATCCTTGGGACATTGTTGAGATGTCTTATTGGCAACTATCATACACATACTGCCTTTTTATTTAGTTTTAAAGAAACTTTTAGTTTCAAAGCAAAATGGACAAATTGCATCACTGTGAGGGGTTGATATACCGAATATTCCTAGAGACATAGTTACTGGACCGTTCACAGAATACAACAACAGACACAATGGCTATCTCAACATTTCAATTGGATATGCTTGGAGAATTAATAAGCTTGGGAGGAGGGTCACTTTTGACTCTTAAAAGGGTACTAGATCTTAATTTCTAATCGAATTAGCTCCTTCAAAAGTTTATATGATATTGCTATCTTAAACAGCGACGAAGACCATACTGCCAGACTGCCTTTCTATCATAAATAATAAATAACAAGTATAACAGCAGGGAATTTTTTTCAGTAAGACACTGGAATTCCAAAGATTAAATGAATATTTCGATCCTCCGTCCTGAGCATAACACAAAGGAAAATGTACAAGTATACAAATAATATACAAATATAGCATAACACGAAACGAAATAACACAAATGTGTTATGCCGAGGACACACCTTCGACATAGGGTCGAAATATTCATTTAAAGTTTGGAGTTCCACTTTCTACGGGAAAAAAATTCCCCATTGTTCTACTTGTTATTTGTTGTTTATGCTGTTACCTGTGATAGCGCTACGCTGCCTATGATATTGCTTATATGCTCTTTTGAAAAACTGTATGCCTATAAGTTTTTTTCATTTAATTCAAACGCCCCCTAAACGTTCCGTAAAAGTTTCACCTCAATACCCTTAACGTCAGTAGTTAGAGCAATCGTAGTAGCAGTATTTTAGTATACACGTAGTGCCTTCTGGTTAGTTGAATAAAAAAATTGAGTGTTCTAAGAACATTAACTAAATTTTTCGAAGCCAATTTGACAAAGTTAATTCTAAAATGTTCCCAGGAACTTTGTTTATACACAATTATTTAAGCAAGCATCAGCACATTCTGGAAATCGTCTCCAACAGGTGGTTGGTACATTAAAATCAGAAGTAGTTTCCACCTCGTGTTTCTTTTTTTTTTCACTTTCAGTTCGTTTATCCCTCAATTTCTTATAAAAGAACCTTTTATTCATTTTATTCGCTTTTATTCATTTACTCCATAATTCATCTTAGGCTACTAATGGATTGTGTAACCCAACTTTTTTTCTTTATTTAGAAGAGCTCAGATCGGAACCTGTTTTCCATACTGACCAACTAACATCCGAAACCCCAGATGCGTCAAATGATTTGTCCTCTTTGTCTAAGAGGGGTTCGCAGATTCTCTCCGACACCTTGTCGACACGGCTTCACCAGCTTCTTTCCTTGGCGCATGGCGCAGCTTCAAGTCTTCTAAATACTGTCCATAACGCTGGCGAAGAAAACGAAAATCAAGACGATGAAATAGATGTAGAAGATCAGCCGGTGGTGATTCATCGATGGCATCAAGACTTATCGTTGCCAGAATCTTCTATGTATACTCAGGAAAATACTTTCCAAAAGCCAGTAATTATAGTTGATAGTTTTGACAGCCCGAGGTCAAGCAAAACATATGCTTTCGATACTCCAAGAGGGAGTATAAGTTTGGAAAAGGATACCTGCTCGATAACGCCTAGTACATCTTCCGAGGAGCTGCTAGAAACAAGAGGTAGAAGAAAATCAGTTAGTACATTAGTAGAGAATTTTGAAAGCAGCAATAACATTACGGATGAAAACCTTTCTAAAATCACTAATGATGTAAGTGTCAGTTTTTCTATATCCCAGTCTGAAAAGAACGACAGACCAAGCACCATTCAGGCCTACCATGGACAACCACTCCCAACAACAAAGCGGCCACCTGTCCCACCACCAAAACCTAAAAGAAAAAATGCTATTGAACACGGAATTATCCATGGTCTTCCATTAAAAGAAGCAAATATAAGCTCAGTTGAAAAACTAGACGAAATGTGCACGGATATTTACAGTGGTGCTGAAAAACTTGAGGCTGTGGCCAGTGGACTTCAAACAGTTGATATAGAAGTCAAAGACCAAGCTAATTTGAAAGAAGTTGTTGTGATTAATGCAACAGAACTAAAAAAGAAATCAAAGAGAAACAAGAAAAAGAAGAAGAAACAAAATGAAGTGTCAACACAAACTAGATCTACAGAAAAAGATCCAAGACTGAAAGTTAAAAAAGCTTCAAGTTTTTCTGATAGTGCTATTTCAAGTGCCACTTCTGTTGAGGAAAATGGTGAACATGAGATGGTTGGAGGTGAAAAGGTTCATTGTAGGCTTTTTCGGATCTTAACCGATGAGCCTGAAGGTGATCAAGAAGTACAATCAGTCTGCACTCGGTCTGAAGCCTCACTAGTTGATACTGCTTCAGAGGCTCCGTCTCTGGCTGATGAATCAGAAACAACATCTGTAGTCTTGAGACGTAGTAGAATTAACCGTCATTTCATTCCTTCTAAAGTGTTTCAGTTCATACAGTCTGAATTTGAGGACGGCAATAGCTATTCTGTAGACGAAGAGAGGAATTTCACATCTTTGAGTAGACAATCAAGCTTACTGTCACCAACAACGCCATCTTCCAGTGCTATGGAGTTGGAGCAGATATTTGCGCAGTTTACAGCAAGGAAATGATGACTAGTAAGCAGAAATTTGCACGGAAACCCCGTAGACTAGCTATAAAATAAAGCAGTCGAGACCTGCGAACCCCTCAGTTATGTCATACCCTTTATTGATGGCCGTTTTTCTTTTGTGACTTGGTCAGTGTGGAGTCTTATGCTTCACTAGACATTTTTAACTTTTGTGTCCGTGAAATGTTGCTTGCCGCATGCCTATCAAACTAGCCTAATTTTACTTGTTGAAAAGAGTAGGACAAGTAGTACTTAGAGCAGATAGACGGTTGGAAAAACTATGCTTTATTTGAAAAAATACTGATATTTCAGTTCAATTTTGTTATAGATCTGGTGTCGAACGCTCGTACTAATTAATAAACACTGCAGAAACTTTAAAAAAAAGATTTTTTAATGGAATTTCTGTAGCAGGAAATTTTGGCAGCAGTCCTTGCCACAAAATCTGCATGAAATTCGAAGGAGCTTCTGCAACCATTAGTGCTCGGGTTCCCCACTAGGTTGCTACTTGGATTGAATTGATACAAGGCCAATTTGATTGTGGACTATTCAATTGATGAATGTCTATTGTGCCGAAATTGTTGTAGAACTACTTAATTTGTTTATAATAACATAAGCGTAATCCAAAAGAGCGTAATTTTCAATTAGACTGCTAAATTAAAATTAAAAAAAAAAATGCCATATTTAAATCCGAAGAATCCAACAATACTAACAAAAATTGTAACGTCTGTAGATCATTTTTCAATAGATGCTCCCGTTTTCAATGTGTACAATTTTTTTTTTACCTTTAACAGAAGCCAAAATTCTGGTTTTGCAGTCAGTGGCGCCAATTCACAGAAATACTGGGGGGGGGACGTTTTTTTCATTGAAGGGGGAAGCCTTGCCCCCCTCCGGCTGGTGCCACTTTTTTTGTATTAAGAAAAGCAATTATTTTTCTAATATTTTTTTGTAATTTATTAAAAAGGGATATTTCCGAAAGCTCATGAACAATTTGCAGGCAAAGTACAAAATTAATCTGAAGTTTCGCTAATTAATTTTATAAAGTGGCTGCTTGTCTGACTAATGAAAATTCTGTATTGAAATATAATCTTTTACTGCGTTAAGGCTCTATCTAGAAAATACTTTTCAAAAAGGCTGGTGATTGCCTGGAACTGATAGTGTCGGTTTTAGCGTTGTTTTGTTGTATCATTTGATCCTTAAACGATAAACAAAACAAAAATAATA
The DNA here is from genome assembly GCA_027921565.1 of Artemia sinica. Lineage (NCBI taxonomy): Eukaryota > Metazoa > Arthropoda > Branchiopoda > Anostraca > Artemiidae > Artemia > Artemia sinica. The sequence goes on along the minus strand of JAPEVW010000025.1, from coordinate 2,236,708 downwards.
TTTAAAAAATATGTAAACAAAAATGTTCTGACGGAGAATAATAAAGTCTATATATTTTAGTTTTTTAATTGCCGAGGTAACTAGCCAGTGAGTGTGAGTGAGGTAGTTAGTGAGGTAGAGATGGCCTAATTTGAGGGAAAAAAATTATTCTACAGTTCCTTAAGATGAAAGGTACTATGTACTGGGATGTTTTACAGTTGAATTGGAATACATAACAACTACGTCCTTCACGTCCTCCATTTAAAAGAAGGAGGGTTTTAGGGGGGATAAAAATAGATGAAAGTGTCACTGGAAAAAGGAAAGTATTTCCTAATATCACATTTTCTGGAAATAAGAATAAAACAGTTTTAGATTTTTAATCAGTTAGTATGTAAAGCCTTTTGCATCACGGATATTTATTAGGGGCGTTAATTTGGAGGGGGGCAATTGCCCCTCTAGATTTTTGCACCCTTCTAGATTTTTAAAGTGTCGTTTTTTGGGTATTTTCATAGAATTTTGCCTTTTTTGGTATTACCATTGAAAAACAAACCAAAAAAACAACAAAATTGCCACCTTCTAGATTTTTAAAATGTGTTTAACCTCTACCCCTACATTTTTGTGAATTACGACAGTAATGACTAATAGTCCTTAAAAAATCGGGTAGAAATTCCAGAGACACGGGGAGTTGAATTGGGTAGATGTTTTTAATTTTTATAACATTTGTCATTCAATGATAATCAAACAGTTCGTGGTAACGAACTGTGAGTAAGGAGCGACCCGGCTCAATAGTAACCGAAACTCTAAAAAAAGGAATTTTGACACCAGTAGAGAATCGGATTTTTATGCTGATTTCAAATATATAAGTTTCATCAAATTTAGCCTAGTACATTGAAAGTTACGACCCTGAAACAATTTGCCTTATTTTCGAAAAAAGAGGGGAAAACGTGGGAGGATCTTTCCATGGAGGATGTTTCCTTGGGGGAAGGGACATTTCTATGAAGGGGACGCCGGATTTCCCAGCATTATTTAAAAAAAGATCAGAAATTAAATAAAAAAAATAAGTTTTTTCAACTGAAAGTAAGGAGCAATAATAAAACTTAAAATGGGGTGATACCATTTCGGTTAACCGTCACAAGCACGAAACGTCATAACATCGAACCATTAGAACCTCGAACCGTCATAACATCTAAACAAATTAATAAGATTATATAATAGTAATAAGTATATAATAGTTTAGAAACAAGTTTCGGCTATGCATTTGCACATCAGGGGGGCGGGGGTAAAGCAGTACATATATTAAATGCGTAACCTAACCTAGGTACCTTTCCCCCCCTAAACCCCAAAAAACTAAAGTTTTAAAATTGTCGATGCTGTGACGGTTCGAGGTTCTGACGGATTTTTTGTAGTTATTATGACGGATTTTGTACTGCCCCTGACGTTCGTGCTCCTGACGGTTCGATGTTATGACGCCTTCCCCTTAAAACGAACAGAAATTATTACTTATGTAAGGGGGTTTGACCCCTAGTCAGTACCTCGCTCTTTACGCTAAATTTTTTTTAGTGCTTTCAAAAAAGCTATCTATTCTGATTAACGGCCTTTGTGATTCAGGGATTTGTGATTCGAACAAAATTTGAACTTTAGCGGAAAGAGCGAGGTATTGACTAGGGGGCGAACCCCCTGATATACGTAATAACTTCTGTTTGTTTTAAGTTTTAATGTTGCTCCTTACTTTCAGTTGAAAAAACTTGTTTTTTTTATTTAATTTCAATTAAAGATCATAGCACATCCTAGCTTAACGCAGAAGTTTGGCTAGCTCAAGCGAAAAAAAAGACTAAATTTGTCCTTTAAATCTGTAGACAAGCTATGTTTTGACAATGTTCTCACTTATTATTCCCACATCTAGTGGCAATATCCAAAAAAAAAACTTTTTTGGTCCAAAACATGTGCAGAAAAGGAACAATGCTAAAATCTCTTCAAATGGATATAAAATCGTAACTTCCTGCGGTTTTGTTCTCCCAAGGAAAATGATTTGTACCTGACTCCAAAAAGAAAAATGTTAAAATGGTCTGCTTGCTGGGAGGAGCTTGCAAGGCATATATTGAGGTTTATATTAACCCAATTTTGTGACACGACAATCCTTTCTATGACGCCACTGTATTGTCTTGAAAAACTGAGAGAGGCCATTAAGCTCCCCGTTCTTTTCAAGTGGCATTCCTTATTAGAATGTTACTGCCCTTAGAAGGGGTTTATTTTGAATGTTATTTGTTGCTAGAAATTGGTAGCAATAACGTTTTATGCTGAAGCAAATATTGACTATCAAACATTTTGCCTGGATTCATTGAAAATATTAAGTGTTATTCATTAATGTATTAATTTAGTACTTAATGCATATGTATACATTTATATATATATATATATATATATATATATATATATATATATATATATATATCTATATATATATATATATATATATATATGTATATATGTGTATATATATATATATATATATATATATATATATATATATATATATATATATATATATAATATATATATATATATATATAGATATATATATATATATATATATATATATATATATATAATATATATATATATATATATATATATATATATATATGTATATTATATACGCATATCTTCCTCCATTCTGAACAGGATCACTAAAATTTATTAGTCAAAGAAAAATAATTGATTCGAAAATTTGTGAAGACCAGCACAATAGGGAAAAAGGGCTAAAGCTCTGCTGGGATTTCATGATTGCTATACCAACGAGTGAAAGGGATTTTTGTTTTTTATAATTGTGCAGTTACAAATGGACTTTGGATAGCACTTTACAATGTAGACACACATTAAAAAAAGAAACCAAACTTTAACCTCAACATTGATGGTGTGTCGTTTTTTTAGAATAAAAGCCATTTTATGTGCATTTAATGAAAACTGGAACTGGTATTAAAATCATTTTTCTTTTTAGGACATTAGCAAAGGCTGTTTAAGCTGCTGACGGGGCGATTGACACCATACACTTGATGAACTGTGTATATCTTTTTAAGAAGTGATTATGTGTGATTTTTCTCTTGCTTTATAATTGTACAGTACTAAGAAGACGTAAACGTGTAATGATCTGATTTAGATTCTTAAGGACTCAAATCTGTTCAACTATATTCGGTTTACTAACTCAAAGTAAATATGTTACACAAAATTAATGTTTTTCTTCATATTCTAGTTTAAATATATCGTCTAAATATCTAACTTGTTCTCTGTCCTTCTGGTAACACCTATAAACCTTTCTTATGAGAAAAATGTTTTCAGTTTAGCGGAAATATTTTGTAGTTGCATATGTATCAAGGACTCCACATTAGTATTTTTAGTATTCTGATCCTTTATGAAGACAATCCCACAACTGTTGGAAGTGGATGTTTATAAGTCCGAATTTTTTTCCGTTGGAAAACTTTAAAGATCTCAAATATTTTTTTTAAGGGGAGGGGCAGAGACCCGAAGCCTCTTTTTAAACCTCCGCTTATGAGGTTTTTGTAAAAGTACTTCTTGTTTTAGATGCACTTATAGGTGAGTATAAGAAAAAATATTATTAATATTTTGAATGTGGTGGAAATGGTAGCACATAAGTAGGGAAAAAGAAAGTACCATTTCTTTACACTTTGTCCCGGAAACCTTATTTGTTTGGCAAAAAAGACCCCGTTAGCCAACAAAAAGAGCCAATTGCTTCAAAATTATCGAAAACGCCTTTGTTTTACCTTATAGAATCTACAAAAATGAAGAGTTTGTTTCGGTGTAATTTGTTCTGGCAGTAGTGTATCATAATCGTTACCTTCTTTGACAAAAGTGACTTTCCATTTACAATTGAAAAGAAATGAAAATATTGTTAAACGGCAAAAACTTTTAAACAGATAGTAAAAAAAAAAAAAGAAACATTTTGTGCAAATCATAATTATGTCGATTTCACATCTGGAACCCTTTATCACCGAAGGGAAAAATAATAAACAGGTCAAACAAACACATTCAGAAACATTCAAACTTCTAAATTTGTAGGAAAATCTTTTTTTTCACTGTCTTATTGAAGTTTTACTTGTTTTTCAAGTTTTACCTGTTAGTTCCTCTATGCATCCCTTTAAAAACTCTTCTGTCACTGGATTTTGTATGCTATTTAGTACATATTCGACTGTTTGGATGGCGTTTGGAAATGACTTGTCTTCCTTTTGCCTGTAAAGCTCCCATTTCGATAGTCCATCAGGTGTTGTCGAAAACTTATTTCTCTCTTATTTTCCAACACAAGTAAAGGGCCCTTTTTTCCGGCAATTGTGGACTTCCTCAACTTTCGACCTAAAATCAGTGGTGTGGACCACTTTCCACTTCAATACCTTCGGCCATTGGCCACACTTGTATGACTCGTCAACTGGCTGAAGTATGAGCCAGTCAGTATCATGTGTCAACTGTTTAAACAAAGACCCACCTTTGAACACCGTATGACTGTGTTTCGGCGGGAAGTACTCCTTCTTCCTTATTCCAAAGTATCCTGATCCAGTTTTTATTAAACTCGTGAGCTTTGTATTTTCTCTAGGATTTATAATGTCATTCTTAATGCAATCCAGTCGCTCCCAAAAGGGCAATAAACCAATTTTTTCCCCATCGTACGATATTATATCATAGATGAGAAAGTTATACCTTCTCAAGCAGCTCGTGGTAACGAACTGTAATTGAGGAGCGACCCGGCTCAAGAGTAACCGAAACTCTAAAAGATAGAATTTTGATACCAATAGATACATCGAATCGCATTTTTATGCTCATTTCAAATATATAAGTTTCATCAAGTTTAGTCTTACCCATCAAAAGTTAAGAGCCTAAAAAAAATTTGCCTTATTTTTGAAGAACGGGTAAACTTATTTTTTAAAAACGGGCTTATGTTTAAAAAACATCCCCTAAAAGTGATAAAATCTTAGTGAAAATCACATCGTCAGATTCAGCGTATCAGAAAACCGTATTGTCTAGGTTTCAAGCTCCTATCTGCAAAAATGCGGAATTTTGTATTTTTTTGCCAGAAGAAAGGTCACGGATGCGTGTTTATTTGTTTGTTTTTCCCAGGGGTAATCGTATCGATCCAGTGGTCCTAGAATATAAAGAAAGAGCTCATTCAAACGAAAATTAAAAGTTCTAGAGTCCTTTTTAATGGACCAAAAATTGGGGGAACAACCAGGCCCCCTGCCATGCTCGATTTTTCCCAAAGTCACCCGATCAAAAGTTTGAGATAGCCATTGTGTTCAGCACAGTCGAAAACCTAATAACTATGTCTTTGATGATGACGTAATCACCCACAGTACCTGGGGGAAGGGCTGCAAGTTGTGAGCTTTGCCTATTGTTTACATATAGTATTGGTTATTGGGAAGTATACAGATGTTTTCAGGAGGGAATTTTTGTGGTTTGGGGGGTCGGGGGGGGGAGGGGATTAAGAGGAAGGATCTTTCCATGGAGGATGTTTTCGTGGGGGAAGGGACATTTCTTTGAAGGGGGCACCAGATTTCCCAGCATCATTCAAAAAACGATCAGAACATAAAAAAAACTAGTTTTTTCAACTGAAAGTAAAGAGCGACATTTAAACTTAAAACGCTGAAGTTTTTTTTTAGTAATTTCAAAAGAGCTATCTATTCTATTGAATAGATAGCTAAATCTACAGATCTTTGTCGATTTTCGATCTGCCTTCGACATTGTCGATAGGCAGTCACTATGGCTAATCCTCCAGTCTGCTGGCGTACCCACGAAAATCGTCCGTCTCCTCAAAGAGCTGTATAATAACACTGAAAGTGCGGTGATCGTAAATGGACGGCCTTCTGGATATTTCAAAATTAAAAATGGTGTCCGACAAGGATGTGCCGCTGCACCTGAGCTCTTTAACTGTGTAATAGACCACATCCTGAATAAAACACAGCAGGTGCAGCCGTTTGGCATAGGCTTTGCTGGAAGAGTTCTTTCAGACGTCGACTTTGCCGACGACGTGGCGCTAATATGCCAAAACATTAGTGACCTCAAAACCACACTGGAAACACTGGCCTCTGCCGCTGAGAAACTCGGTCTGAAAATAAATTGGTCGAAGACCAAGATAATGCCCGTTGAGAAAACGCTGTCCACCCCCCTGTCATCTGTGGAAATTTTTGGCCAAACTTTAGAGGTAGTCAAGCAGTTTACCTACCTTGGTTCAATTGTCTGCTCAAACGGAAGGCTAGATGCCGAAATATCAGCAAGAGCGGCAAAAGCAAACTCTGTCTTCGGTCGCCTTCTGAAAAACAGTCTTCCATAAACCCCAGATCAGCCGCCTCACCAAAGCACGAATATATTCTGCTTCGGTTGCCAGCGTTATGCTCTATTCTGCCGAGACTTGGTCGCTGACTCAGACACAGACACTGAAGGTAGATGCCACCCAGACGAAACACCTCCGAAAAATCGAACGCTCCCGATGGTCCGACAGGGTACGAAATTCGGAAATCCTCAGGTCCTTCAAACTCCCACCCCTGTCCGAGCAGCTTGAGTCTCGCTCGATGCGTTGGTTATGGTCATCTGCTCCGTCTGCCTGCCCAAACACCCGCCCGGCTCATCTTCAATTTCGACCCAGCTGCAAACGGCTGGAGGCGTCCTAGGGGAAGACCACGCACCAGATGGGCGGACGTCATCCGTGATCGGCTCGCCTCCAGAAACATCAACTCGGCTGAAGCGACAACCCTCACCCTGAACCGACCACTCTGGAGAAGACTGACGGCGCTGACGACTGGGTCCCTCTACGCTGGCGACGCTGCCGAGCAAGAGCTTTAAGTAAGTAAAGTAAAAGTATCTATTCTAATTAAACGGCCTTTGTGATTCAGGGGTCGTTCTTAAAGAATTGGAACAAAATTCAAACTTTAGCGTAAAGAGTGAAGTATTGACTAGGGGGAGAACCCCCTCATATACGTAATAATTTCTGTTCGTTTAAGTTTTAATGTTGCTCCTTACTTTCAGTTGAAAAAACTGTTTTTTTTACTTAATTAAAGGCTAATAGCTTGAAAATATTTGTCTTAGTTTCGAAAAAAGGGAATACACCCCCTAAAAGTCATAGAATGTTAATAAAAATCACACCATCAGATTCAGCGTATCAGAAAACCCTACTGTAGAGGTTTCAAACTCCTATGTGCAAAAACGTGGAATTTGGTATTTTTGCCCTAAGAAAGATCACAGATGCGTGTTTATTGTTTTTTTTTCCTGGGGTGATCCTATCAACCCATTGGTCCTAGAATATCGTAAGATGGCTCATTTGAACTGACATTAAAAGTTCTTCCGTGGATATTTCCGTGGGAGGGGGATTTCTCCGTGGAGATGGGGCCAGATTTCCTGGCATTATTTAAAAAAACGATCAGAAACTAAATAAAAAAACAAGTTTTTTCAGCTGAAAGTAAGGAGCAACATTAAAAATTAAAACGCACGAAATTATTACGTATACTAAGGGGGTTGCCCCCTCCTCAACACTTAGATCTTTAGGGTCGTTTAATTAGAACAATAAAAAGCTTTTTAAAAGTACTAAAAAAAAACTTTAGCTTAAAGAGCGAGGTGTTGAGGAGGGGCCAACCCCCTTCATATACGTAGTGATTTCTGTTCGTTTTAAGTCTTAGTGCTGCTCCTTACTTTCAGTTGAAAGAACTTTTTTTTAATTTCTTTAAGAACTGAATCATTAATCCACTCATCAAGCACTAATTTGCCATCCGATAAAGTATCTTTTGATTTTTTTTTCCAAGGATTTAAAAAGTGGCAAAATCTCTGTCTCCGACATAGGTTTTTTTCGCCTTGGATCAAAATTAGGTATCTTGTTCATTCAGCTTTTCATGTCAAATCCATGAAGAATCTGGTTCATCTATTTCAAGAATTAAACCATCTGGAAAACAGCATTTTGAAGAAACAAGTGATGAAGGTCCTAGCAAGGCTGCAAATTCAAAACAAAGGAAAAGGCCATGACTTTAACATTCAGAATTTGACCAGGTTAATACCTGACAAGGTAGAATGTATTTCCGCCCGATTACGTGATGAACCGGGTTCAAACAATTCTAAACTTGAGCCGTCAAGAAAAAACCCTTTTGAAGAAACAATTGACCTTGGTCCTAGAAAGACTGTGAATTCAGCACAAAGGAAGGGTAGTGACTTGATCTTTAAAAATATGAGTGCGTCAGTAGCCGTTAAACCACATGAGTGGATTGAGACTGAGGAGCGTAGCAAGGGAACCATATGTCATTTTATAGCTTTTAAGACTCCATTGGTTAAAATAAACAACATTTCACGGAGTGAAAAATTTACCCCCCTAATGCTTTTGGACAGAGCAAAATGTTTTCAAATTACTGGTGAAGAGGCAAAATTAGGCTTATTGATTGACTTGACGAATGTAGACGATGACAAGTGGTATGACTCATCCGTTGTAATACATAAAGGAATACAATATGAAAGGATAAAGTGTGAAAGTCATCAAGATCCACCTTCTGTAAGCCAATATAAAAAGTTTATAACTTTATGTGACGGCTTTCTCTATGAAAACTTAACTGGTGCCATAGCTATCCACTGTACGCATGGATTCAATAGAACAGGATTTATGATCGTTTTCTACCTTGCTGATAAATTATTGAGCTGGAAGCTGCAGTCAAAGAGTTCCGTTTAAAACGGCCTCCTGGATTAAAGAAGCCCTCCTATGCAAGGCCGACCCCCCACCCCCGAAATATTTGTCTGGCTTTTAAAACCTAATGAAAATGGATATAAACAAATTTTTTATGCGTTTTCAGGTTTTTTTGCGTAACTCCCCCCCCCCCCGAAAAATCTTTAAGTAAACCCCCCCCCCCTGAAAAAAATCCTGGGTATGGCCTTGCTCCTATGAAGTCGAACTTCATAGGAGATTGGGAAAGAAGCCTTTCCAACCAACAGGAGTCGACAAAGTTGAAAGAGCTGTTGGAGTTGAAGCTTACGAAGTACAACATAAAATTACCGAACTTTGCGGCTGGAAAAAAATAGGATTGATTCTCAGATAGCCAGCCTGTTTCTATGACACAGGAAAATATAAAGTTTCTGCTAAGTTAGAAGTATGCTGTGACATGGAAAGCTGATGGAGCAAGATACCTAATTTGTTCCAAGGTAAAAAAAAACTTATGTCACAGACGGAGATTTTGCCATTTTTAAAGTGTCTGCAATTCTTTTTTCAAAAGATTTGCATATAATAAGGATACTTTATTGGACGGCGAATTAGTGCTTGATGAGTGGACGAATAAGTCAGGTCTTAAAGAAAGAAAGGCATATTTTACTCATCTATGATATAATATCGTACGATGGGGAAAAATTGGTTTATTACCCTTTTGGGAGCAACTGAATTGCATAAAGTATAACATTATAAACCCTAGAGAAAATGCAATGCGCACGAACTTAATCAAAACAAGATCAGAATACTTTGGAAGAAGAAGTACTTCCCGCTCAAACACAGTCATTAGGGGTTCAAAGGTGGGTCTTTCTTTAAACAGTTTACACATGATACTAACGGGCTCATATTTCAGCCAGTTGACGAGTCATACAAGTGTTGTCAATGGCCGAAGTTATTGAAGTGGAAACCTTTATTGAATATCGCTGTTGATTTTAAGGTGGAAGTCCGCGAACATGGGCAATCACCAGAAAAAAAGGCTCTTTACTTGTGTTAAAAAATGGGAGAGAAGTAAGTTTTCGACAGCATATTATTAAATTAAAAAGAAGAAAAAGACTGCGAAGAAAAGAGAAGACAAGTCATTTCCAAACGTTATCCAGGCAGTCGACTCTGTACTAAAAAGCATACAGTATTGATCAAAGAAGATTTTTAAGAACATTCACAAAGGAGCTTCCAGAAAAGCTTAAGGAAAGTGGAAAGACAGCGACTCGGGTCAAACCAATAGAATCTTTGGTATAACAAGGGATTTTTTCCGATGTTACTGAGTTTTGACCATCTTGGTTCTTGGTTCCTCTTCTTGGTTCAGTCTATTCTAAGTGGTCTATAAAGTAGCTGATTGAGCATCTGGAATTTCTTTAAATTCTGATTTTTCGTTACAGTGGTTAGAAATATGACACTAGAGGTTAGGGTCAGAAAATAGATAGAGGTTAGGCCTCAAAGACTTTTGGATAGAGCAAAATGTTATAAAATCAGTAGTGAAGAAGATGCAAAAGCAGGCTCATGGATCGACTACACGAGTGTAGACAATGGCAGGCGGTATGACTCATCTGTTATAAGACAGAATGGAATACAGTATAAGACGATAAATTGTGAAATTCATCAAGGTGCACCTTCTATGAAAAAATATCAAGTGCTTAAAACCTTATGCGATGGATTTCTCGATGAAAACGCAGCCGATGCCAAAGCTGTCCACTGTACTCATTTATCGTTTCCTACCTGGGTGATGAATTAAGATTTAAGCTAGAAGCTGCAATTAAAGGGTTTCCGTTTAAAAAAGGTTTCTGGAGCATAGTTTTTGATATATGTTATTAACTTCTGTTTTTCTAGCTTATTAGCTTCAGCAAGTAATGATCCTACCAATACTCGGTATACACGGAGGCAGTACCTTTACATCGTGCTTCTGGGGTTTTTAAATTAGCAAGCTGCTGTGCTGATTTTAGATCAAAAGAGGCCCAGCCTGTGTATCGACAAACCGACTTCAGTTTTACTGACTTATCTTCATATCTGCGTCACATTATTATTGACTGACAATTCCTTGCGGTAGTTGCATAATTCTAAAATATCAGTAAGTTTCGACACACGACAAATTGACAGGGACACTGGAATGTGAATATCCCCACATAAATCCCCTAAACATACAAAAAAAAAAAAAAATCCGATTTCAGCTTCAATATAAATTATGAAATACGTAAGCGTCTTAAGACGTTGATCGTAATTCTTCTTTTCTTTAGAAGAATATTTACGCGCCCGATGAAAGATAGGAAAATTTTTATTTATCACGTACATTGTTTAAATGGTATATACTCATAGTTTTAAGACAAATTGAGTTGAATTTAGTGCACAGAAATGTTCCTTTTGCCCCCTAGCCTAACTCAAAACTTGAGGTGAGCTTAAACCCCCCTCCATCCCACAAGACTCCCTGAAGATTTCAAATCGATCCCCGATTCCATGCATGAAGTAAATCCTATATGCAAACAATTAGCAGCTCGCATAATTTATAGCTCTTGTCCCAGAGGCTTGAGAGGCTATGTGACTCCGAAGACATTTATTGAACCTTTAAACTATTTTGAACTAAACAGTAATCTCAAAATTCGGTCAGATATCTTGGAGGCGCAAGTTGAGGATAGCAAAAATAAGCACGGGAATGGCTTCCCTGAAGTTATTTTCAGTGATTTCAGCTCTAGAACTAATTGAGCTTTAGAACTTTAGAAACTCTTACTCGATTTTTCTGCAAAGGTAGTGGGTCATTATTTATCCCTTGAGGGGGGTGAGAGTCGCCCAAAAGAGCGAATTTCAATTCTCAAATTGTCTAACTCACTACGAGCCCTTAGATAAATATAAAAAAGGGATATGGGGAAGGATGGATAGGAATTAATCTCTGTGTGGTGAAATATCCCTTCTTATTACGGGAAAATGTTTTGACATTTATTTTAAAGCTACGTTTTGCTAAACTGATTTTCTCATATCTCCCAAAATTATATCTAGGGCAGTGTAAGTGCGCATCAGTTATCATGACAGATGGACGGTGGTCAATTTTGCAGGTGGGGAAGGGGAGCATATACTTCAAGGAGTGTACTTTAATTCCAAAATATCCTAACTCTCATTAAGCCTTCAGATGAATATATGATGAGTTTTGAGGATCTAATCCATCTTGATTCCCAGGAATATTTTTGGTCCATGCCTTTATTATTTGTGCTAGGGGAAAGGGGGAGGATAGTGCCCCTCTCATTGCGACAATCTCTATCTATGTATCATAAAGTAATATGTTCAGATGTCTACCAGAACAGAGGTGAAAAAGACGAGGCAGGGTATTATAAACCTCTCCAAGAAATTGCTCGAGGTTAGGGGCAAGTGCGAACGGAGGTGACGGGAGAAAAAAAAAAATGTTTTTTTCAACCGAGAGTAAGGAGGTACATCAACACTCAAAACGAACAGTAATTATTCTATATGTGGGGAGTCTTTGCGCTGAAGTTTGCATTTTTGTCCCAATTATTTAGGAACAGCTGCTGAAACACATATGCTACAACGGGATATTACAAGCACGAAAAACTATGGCGGAACAAGCAAGGGGCTTATAAAGAGGCATTCCCTTTTATTTACAGAATATCTAGTGTTTGTCTTAAGTTTGAACGTTGTTCCTTACTTTCGGTTGAAAAAAAACATGATTTTTATTTAATTAAAGCTATAAAGGAGAAAATGTTTGAGATATCTTGTAATTGGTATCAAAATGGTGCTGCCAAAGTAAAGAGCGATATGGCCCAATATACCTTTGTTCCTAAGGCCCCTTCGAATGAAAGGCGTTGTCATAGAGAACTTTGAAGAGGGTTTATTTGACTGGAAATTGAAATTCCTTGGGCCGTTTTGAAGAGTCAAAAGTGATTAGCGGGGAACCAGCCACCTACCATGCACTTTCTATTTGCCATCCCCCAAAACGTCAAATCAAAGTTCTGAGAGAGTTATTCTGTTCAAAATAGACGATAGGTCCATAAACTACATTTCCCGGGATAACATGACCCTCCGCGGTCCCTGATGCAAGGTCTGTAAATTAGTGATTGGGAAAGGTAGACATGATTGATTCTGCGCCTTGAAAGAGACTCTGGGCATTAACGTTGAACTTTCAGGGATTATAAAAGGAGAAATTAAAAAAAAACAGAAGACGCTAAACTAAACTCAAAAACACAATGTTCGTCTATATCGTCATAAGGACGTATCTACAATAATCTCAGGAATAGATAAGGGTGTTAAGTTGGAGCTTTCGGGGCTTCTGAAACTTAATACAAAGGCACTATATGCATCCAAGTCGTCAGAAGGGCGTATGTGTGATATCTTAGGAATGGCTAAGTGTTTAAAGTTGAATCTTTAAGGGCATGTTAAGAAGGTTCTTGGACTAAGTCAAAAGACCCAATGTGCATCCAGGTTGTCAAAAAGACACACATGTGCTATTTTAGGAACGGCTAAGGGTATTAAGCTGAGACTGGACTTCTGTATTAAAATTCTTTTCTCGCCATCTACGACTTTATTAGCTTCAACTTTATGCATTCTCTAATACCGAACAATATTTTATATTAGGCGCACTCCTCACTTGGCACTTGTGTATTATAGTGACCACAGCCAAGAAGTGAAACTAGGTCAATCGAATCAATCGATTTGTGAATGATGAATATATTCTAATCATATTATGACATTTATATAATGTGGCGTGGGAGTCACCATTCCCTGAGGCTTACCTTTAGTTGATAAGCGATTAAAATTTCAACCCTTTACCTGTTTCATTCAATCCAAATAAAAAAAAATATTCTAATAAATTATCATTTGTTGTATCATGATATTCATATCCTTAGTTAAGACCCTTCAGACCATTTGAATGCTATGCTATACTGGACGAACTTCATAATTTGGGTCATTGACCTATATAAAAACAGGTATCAAAAGGTATCTCATTTGCATAATTCTTAAGTATAATCAGTATCTGTTGATACGGTTTAGACCCTCAGGCTGTAAGTTCCGTATTGTATATCATTTTGGTCCGAATATAACCTGTTCTGATTGCTTTATGCGATGTACGTCTCGTTGTACGCTTAGTATCTACCAATGCTATACTACTGCAGTGATCATAGATTACTGGAGAAGAGATAATTTGAACGGAGATACCAAGTTATAATGGCCATTTAAGTATCAATTCATATCAAGCCAATGCAAAGTGCCGACTTCGTTCGTTTCATGTTACAGAACAAAATTTTTGGCCCAACAGGGGCCAACATGCTATCAAGGGAGGATTTCAAGGTCGGCTTACCCTTTTTTATATGTCAAATTTAGTTGTTAGACTTTTGGATCTTTAAAAAGGCTAGAATAGTTTCAGGGACTCCAAGGACCATGGGCGCCGGCAGGGGGCTAAATATTGATATCATTCTGTGAAAGAATCAGATTTTATGGTGCTCCTAAATATGTATTTGTTTATTAGTAATTAGTGCAGTTATTATTACACAAGAAAGTTCGTATAATTATATGAAATACAAGGAAAACAACATAATAAGGGGCAATTTCGGTAAAAAAAAAATATGCCGTCAACTTTTGCTTGCATTGCAAGAGTGTTCATGAGCTGATATATGAAGCCACTATAATCAGAAATGTTTCCCCTGAACGGGATGCTGGGAATTTCCGTATGTTCCCCCTGAACGGATACGTCTTTTGTGTTTTATTATGATTTTTTTCCAGGAGTGATTGTATTTATCTAGTTGTCACTTTGAAAAGATTTATTTTTTTACAGTTATGAAGTATAAAGGTGTCAAATATACTGGCTTATGGTATTCAAAACTAAATTAAAAATATTAAATTTAAAAATTTTATTTGATTTTCTTAATCTCAATTTTAATGTTTTACTTTGAACAAACTACATTAATAATAAGTTACTTTTTATAAACACTATTAAATATTTTGGTATTTGATAACCAAGTTCAAAACTGTCAATATTGTTGAAAAATACCCGTCCAACGCTTTGGCATTGCTCAACAGAACTAAATGCTGGGAGTTTATATCTTGGTTTTTGTAAGCAGGCCATTGTTTTGTCTATTTTTGCAGTTACTTACTTTTTTTTTATTTTTATATACTTTTACTTTAATTGACATATTTTTTCCATTACCTTTAGAAAAATTTTTGTCTCTAAGCTTCATTAAATAAAGAAAAAAAACAAGTTTTTTCACCTGATAGTAAGAAACAACATTAAAACTTAAAACTAACAGGAACTATTACGTAAATGAGGGGGGTTGCACCCCTCTTCAACACCTGGCTCTTCAAGCTACAGTTTTTCGGCACTTAAAAAAAAGTTACTTATTGTTCTGATTAAACGACCCTTGTGTTTCAAGAGTAGTTTTTAAAACATTGGGACAAAATTCAAACTTTAGCGTAAAGAGCGAGGTCTTAAGGAGGGGGCAACCCCCTCATATACATAATACTTTCTGTTCGTTTTTAGTTTTAATGTTGATCCTTACTTTCAGTTGAAAAAAAAAACTTTTTTTTCATTTCTGATCGTTTTTTAAATAACGCCAGGATACCTGGCTCCACCTCCACGGAAAAATCCCCATCCCCATAGGAATTTCCTATGGACAATTCAATTCTGCCGAAAGTTTACCCTGGACAATTACCTTTAACATCTCCACGCGTAAAATTTACTCGGTAAAGAGAAATCAAGACACAAAGAAATTTCGTATAGGAATTCTGGCAAATTCACCAAGTGCAAAATTTCCCCTGAAAGGTTCACCCCCCGTGAAACTTCCCTCTCCATGGAAAATTCTTCCAGCAGAAAATTCGTCCTCCCCTCCACACCCGAAAAATGTATGCTTACTTTCCAATAACAAATAAAACAATAGGCAAATTTTATAACTTAAAAAACTTTCCCCAGGGGCTTTATGGGGTCATTTTATCTCCAAAGCTCTAATTATTAGAGCCTTTCAACTATGATGAACAAAAACGCTATCAAATTTTGATCGGACGATTTTGGAAAAAAGTGGCGTTGGAGGGGGCCTACTTGCCCTCAAATTTTTGGTCACTTAAAGAGGTCACTAGAAATTTTCATTCCCGTTAGAATGAACCCTCTCCCGACGTTCTAGGCCCACTGGGTCGACACCATTACCCCTGGGAAAAAAACAACAACAAATAAACACGCATCCGTGATCTTTCTTCTGGCAAAATTACAAAATTCCACATTTTTACAGATATGAGCTTGAAGCCTCTACAGTAGGGTTCTTTGATACGCTGAATCTGATGGTATGATTTTCATTAAAATGCTATGACTTCAAGGAGGTATTTACCCCTTTTTTGAAAATCAAACAAATTTTCTCAGGCTCGTAGCTTTTGATGGGCAAGACTAAACTGAATGAAACTTATATATTTGGAATCTGCATAATAAGCCAATTATTTGTAATCTGCATAATAAGCCAATTCTTTTGATATATCTATTGGTATCAAAATTCCGTTTTTTAGAGTTTTGGTTACTATTGAGCCGGGTCGCTCCTTACTTAAAGTTCGTTTCCACGAACTGTTTGATTACCCATTAAAATCCAAATAGAGATCATTGAAATACTGTTCGTTTTCTGCGCTACCAAAATTATTGTATTCATAAAACTGTACAGTTTCAAGAAATGTAATTAAACAAATAGAAAAGCTTTTTCAGCTAAAGTAAGGATCAAGCTGAAAACTTAAAAAAAATATAAATTTATTTGTATATAAGAGGGACTGTCTCCTTCTCAGCACCTTGCTCATTATACACAAGTTTTTTAGTGCTTTGAAAAATCTTTTTTTTTCAATTGCAAATTTTCTTAAAAAATTTGGAAAAAAGCCAAATTTCGTAGTAAAAATTGAGGAGCTAAGGAGGAGACAGCCCCCTTCATACAAAGAATCATCATACAAATAGGTTTCAAATCTATTCCTTGCTTTCAGTTGAAAAGCTTTTTTTATTTAATTTCTATTGTTTTCCATATCATACCCATAACCAAGATATAATTTGAGGTACCGGTCACTTAAATCCCTGGTTAATTGCTTTTAAAATGTGTAAATCAATAATTGTACGTTGATTAGTACCTTCCTATGTTTAGATATGCAATTTCAATTTTGGATAAAATTTGAATATACTTAAAAAATCGGCAATGAATAGTAATTTTGGTGAAAAGTCCTTGTTAGAATTCATCCAACCGAAAAAATTTCGGTTGGATGAATAAAACCATTACTGTTTGTATGGATGGAAATTCTTTGAGACTTTTGATGTTCTACATAACTGGATCCATCACAACCTCTAGAATAGGATTTTCTTATCGATAAATATATTACATGCATTTGTTTAAATACTTCTACCCCCACCTAAACAATGACTCACCCCCCACTCATTATAGCTGATACGCAATTACAGATCACCAAACTTAGCCTAATTTCATTACAAATAAAGCGAATCAACTTGGTTGAATCCAGTACTGCCACCGGGTGGCAGTTCTTTTGCAACTGGGAAGCCTAAAATATAGTTATTGATACTTTTAAATCAATTAGCTTTTCAGGATTTTAAATTGATTGCAAATTCGTCCTCTTCGGGGTAAAGTCGTAGCTTAGTGCCCTAAACCACATAAACTGTCACCCAACCACCACTGCTATTTTGGCGTCTCCCCCCACTCCCTGAAAAATTTTCTGCTGGCGCGCTTGCCCATGACTGATTGTAAAGGAAAGTGGGACAAACACTAAAAATTTAATCACAGAAAAAGAGTGCGATTACTCCTCTGGGGACCTCTGGGGTGGATCAGCCAAAAAAAACTTTATGACAATTTCCTATAGTTTCAGTTTTCATACCATGCACACAATGCATGCCGTTTTGTTGAATTAGGACCCTCCCATCATATTCCTGCGCTCGCCCCTGAAAATGAATACTATTTGGATTACAATTTTTCAAACAAAACATTACAAAAACTGCGCTTGTGCTACTAAGAATATTAGTTATTCAGAAAAAACTGAATACTTATGAACTTTCTTCAAAATTAAACTGAATTATAATTTTCCGTCAGATTTCATTTGGTTTTGTGGCAAGTTCAAGCTTCAAGACGGTCCTACCGCTTCGATGAAATGCTCCAACTGAGGTTTCCCAAAACACACCCGTAAAAAAAAAGTTTTCTACTTTATCCCATGGTTCTAGCTTTACCATTTGATGACTTGGAGTGTGATACTGTTTTTGCTGCCTCTGCCATGTGTGAGAAGTTTGCATTAGACAAAAAAAAACTGCGGCTGTGTGAACATAGGGTTATGCGAGATATAAGCCATCTTCCCGTCGTCCTAAAACAAAACTGTTTGCTACTAATTCTACTGATAATTGTCTGTCGTTGACTTAAAAGAAAAAAAAAAGAAAGTTGTAACTGTAGCAGTTCGAGGCTTGTATTTTCTTTTCCCATGCCAATTGACACGTTTCTGAGAATTGCCAGCCACCATTCTTTATTATCCAACATATCTGTATCCACGAGCATACATCAAATTGTTGGCTAACATTGTAAGTTACCAGTTGGACAACGGGAAAAGAGCCTAGAGTGAGATTATTTTTACCACATGAACGTCGTGATTCAACGCCTCGCAAAAAATCGGTCCACGTTTTATTATTTGCTTCATTGCCCTTACTTTTAAATTACCTATTCATTAAAAGTTTCTTTATCTGGGATTAATTTAAAAAACAAAGTTTTTCCGAGGGAAGTAAAGAGCGAAGTTGAAACTTAAAACGAACAACAATTGGTACTTCACATCCTATCTAAAATATATCAATAAAACTAGTACAAATAAACCAGCTAATTATGTTTCCTTATGTTTCTAAGATTATAGAAAACTGGCGCTTTACTGAAAATACAAAATAATATAGGAGTTTTGGTACAGTAAAAGCAAACCAATTAAGGACAGTTTTTACGGAATAAGAAAAAGTATTTTAGGATGGCTGCTTTATTTTGTTTTCATTTAATTTGGTATCACTTCTCCACAATGGCTTAGTTCAATGACTGACTCTCGTTTTGGTTCTGAATTAAATAAAAAAGACAAGTTTTTTAACTGAAAGCAAGGAACGACATTAAAACTTAAAACGAACAGAAATTATTCCGTATATGAAAGGGGCTGTCCCCTCCTCAACGCCTCGCTCTTTACGCTAAAGTTTTTTATTGTTTAAAAAAACAGAGTTGTGAGAAAGTCAAACTATAGCGTAAAGAGCGAGGCGTTGAGGAGGGGACAGACCCATTCATATACGTTATAATTTCTGTTCGTTTCAAGTTTTAATGTCGTTCCTTACTTTCACCTAAAGAAACTTGTTTTTTTTTTTATTTAATTTTTGAACGTTTTTGAATTAATGCAAGGTTTGATTTTGGCTCACCATACATGAATAATTAAAACAAAATTTGTTGATTAATTTTACTTTTATTTGGTTAAATGGCTTTCTCGAAACTTGTTTAATTTTATTTACGAACGTTTTTATTAGTAATAAATATACTTAACTTACGAATTAACTTACGTAACGAACTTCTATATTCATATATTTTTAACACGTATATAAGGGGATGGGCCCCCTAGTTAATACCTCGCTCTTTAAGCTAAAGTTCGAATTTTGTTCCAATTCTTTAAAAATGACCCCTTAATCACAAAGGCCATTATTTAGAATACATAGCTCTTATGAAAGTACTAAAAAATCTTTTGCTTAAAGAGCGAGGCATTGACTAGGGGGTGAACCCCATATTACGTAATATTTTCTGTTCGTTTTAAGTTTGATGTTGCTCCTTACTTTCAGTTGAAAAACTTGTTTTTTTAATGTTTAATTTCTGATTTTTTTTTTAAATAATGCTGGGAAATCTGGCGCCCCCTTCATAGTAATGTCCCTTCTCCCATGAAAACTTCCTTCATGGAAAGATCCTCCCACATAACCCCTGACCCCCCCCCCCCACTACCAGAAAAAATCCCTTCTGAAAACGTCTGTATATTTCCCAATAACCAATACTATATGTTAACATTGCGTCGGCTGGGAGGATGATTGTCGTATCTGACTCGAGACGAGTTTCAAGAAAAACGCGATTGAAGTTTGAAACGCGATATCTTTTTTATTTAATGACGAAACCGGGATTTTTTTTATCTCGACTGTAGTCGCACTCAAGGGCTACAACCTGGTTGAAATTTCGTTCACCTGGAGCAACTGGATATTGAGATATTGCTTGTTGAAAAACAGATACGACAAAACGCTCGCGGAAATTTCTTTTTACGGAAAACCAATACGACAATTTTGCTCTGAAAACTAGCAGCGTAAATGTCTTATCTCTTAGGAACTCAGTTTTGCAAGCTTTAAATTTTAATCAATTTCGAATATAAAAGCATAAGAAAAACTCAGCACTACTTCGGGTACAAAGAAACATCGTTCCAACGAAACTGGACCTACTTTTTTATGTTTTATCGAAAAATGCTTTGTAGTATGCTTGGTCCTCCAGCGGCATGAACTTTAGGAGGCTTTTCACGTCCTTGATCTTTTCCTCAGGCAAGGAAGAGAGCCTAGGGAGTGGGCCTGGCTCAAGTAACTCCTCAATCACAGTAACTTTGGAGACTCCCCTTCCTTTTTTAACTACTGCAGCCTCGGGTGCAATCTTCACCAGTTCATGTGAGGCAGAGCCAAAATTCTCCTTGTAATACACTCTTTTGTGCTCAGTTGAAACAAATCTCAGTTCCTTGACTTTTGTGAAGGGAACTTTCGAATATCCTTTGTATTCTTTGGAGCAGCTCTGAAAATCTAAGAAGTCAGAACTTTTCATTTGGATCACAATGTACGGTTCCTTTTTCCTAGCTTTAATCATAAGTCGAGTGAGGGTCAGAGGTGAATGAATTTCCAATTTAGCAAAGTAATGTTCGATGGCACTATGGACAGCGTCCACTTCTTGGATCGATGAGTGTCCTGGCTCGCAAAACTTCATTGTAATGGACTGAACATGGGGGAGCTTTTTCAAAGTATCCTGCATTTGGTAGCTCATGATACTGTTCCTATTTTGCGGGACACAGGAGTCAGACCACGTTATAAGCTCTTTGATATTTGGATGCCCTGAAAAGACTTTTGACAATATAGCCGCCACTGCACTTGCAATGTCATTTCCGGTCCGCCCTCCAATCAACTCAGACCAGAGAGCACAATAGATCTCCTTTTTCGTCTGTTTACTTGGATCTGGTTCAGCACTGTCCTTGTAATGCAGCACAGCAGTCAAGTTATAAGTATTGATCTTTCTTTTGTAAAAGAAACAAGATGCGTTCCCTCTTGGCAATGCAAATACATTTTCCAGATCAAAACAGAGGACTGGCTTGGTAAGCAATCTATCCATATCTCTTTCTACTTTGGTTTCTGCTTTTGACCTTTTATGATTTTCTAAAATAGCTCGTTTTTCGTCAGATACCGTAGTTCCATTCCTGCGTGCAACATCAAATTCTTCGCACAAATCACACCGGTCATTTTTTGGTGTGTGGAACGACAAGTTAAATTCCGTATTGAACACTTTCCTGTATACAGTTTCTGAGGCACTCTTGCGGCCCTCATCTTCGCACTTTTCACAATATAAGCTATACATCCGAGCCATGTTCAAGTTAGACTCCAAATATTGTTTGGAAGTCTCAGCCCTTCGATAGTGGGACTCGATCTTTGGAAAGGAGTTAATGTGGTTACGTATGAAGTCCATGTCTTCCTCTGATGTTTTGTTTTTGGCGATCTTCTTCCTTGGAGGCGTGGGCGTTCCGCAGGTATTCTTCTGCTCGTGAGCGTAGTGCACTCTCCTCTCGGTTATGTCGAACGTTGTCAGATAAAAAGATCTGCAAACCTGCCTTTCTTTTCCGTTGATGACAACAAAATACTGGTAGGTGTTTTTCCTCCTTGTCACTTGTTTTTTGTTTTTCTTCTTAGGCAGGCACTTTGTGGTTTTCAGATAAAACATTTTCTTCATTTCAGCAGACAATTTCCAGAAATTATCAAAAGCATTCTGTCTTTTTTCGGGTGGGATTTTGTGACATTCGTAGAAGCAATCTTCAGTACACTTTGAAGGCTGCACAGAACGGACTCTGCTATGCGTTTTCTTAGTCTTGGGGTTAACGTAGGCAGTCCCATCATTATTTGCTGTCTTGATCTTAGTTTTTATCCATTCGCTTTCATTCCTCAATCTTTTTCTCGTTGATTTTTTTCCAGGGTCAACGCCTTCTGTGCCATTTTTATTTCCAGCTACAGGCTCTGTAAAAGAATTTGAACCTCTCTCGACATCTTCAAAATAACTAGTTTCATTATTCCGATTAGCTTGTCCATAATCAGTCGAAACATAAACCAAGGGCAACGGGGAATCGGAAAGAACTCTTTCACCTGCATCAGCAAAGCTTGACTCGTCTTTGTAAGAAATGATGCTCGGTTCATTTGCTGATGAGCACTCAGCAATACTCGGTGCATATTCCGAATCTTCGTCAGAATTCTCAAGGTCTTCGTCAGAGCTGTAAAAGAAAAAAAAATTATAGTGGTTACTCCAGCGATGGGCTCAGTGAAGAACTGCAGGTCAGGAAAATGAAATTTTCAGTAGACTAAAGATAGGCTTTGTAAGGATAGACTAGTCTAGGCCTAGTAATAGCAAAACATATTTTTAGCTCTAATATTTATTAAAGGGGAGAAATCAGATAAAGAAAAAAAGGAAATATACCATTAGATTTTCTATTTCCTTGTCTATTCCCCCACAAAGCCAGATACACCTTTAGGCTTAACAAAACAGTTTGATTTTTCTTTAAACTAGCTTTATTTGGTAATACACATCAGCTGCTGATGAAGAACTGGGTATATTATCCAAGCACCCCTGGTGTTTGGATAATCACTAACTTTGGACAAGCAACCGAGCATAATTTGATTCAAATAGAGCCTATATTTCCAAGCAAGCTCTTAGTCTTGCATATGTATAGATTTAGATTACCTTGTTGGGATTAGCTCAATTTGATCTCAGAAACTTTTTTATACTGAAAATTAAGCTTAAAGAAAAGTTAGCAAACCCTAGTAGCCTATTTTTTCTTTACAGCACATGTCTGGGATTGAATCTATTTATGTTTGAGTGGTTTTGTATCCTACAAGGCCTATAGGATCATGTGTTTAAGATTGGGCAGTATTTTCTAGAATTAGCCTAGAATTAGGCTATGCTTAAACTAAATTGTGTATTTGTCATTAGACTCTACTATTAACTATCAATGCATTCAAAACATTCAGCAATCCATATGGCTAAAATATTCAGCCTAATCAAATAGCCTAGGCTAGCCTACTTGTTCAAGAAAATTTGATACTTCCTTTGAGTTCTGCAAATTAGCAAATCGCATTATGAGATGGTGCAGTGGTACAATAATGTGCGTAAATAGACAAGACAATTCTGTTATCTAGGAATAGAACCATATTCCTAATTCAATGCTGTTTCCAAATCAAACTATATATGCACCAAAAATCATAACAAATCAGGTAGCCTATTTGATATACTCTTGGGTAAAGGTGCAGTGTAGCTCCCCCTGTACTATAGGGTGCAGAGACCCTACTCTATACTATACTATAGGGTGCAGAGGCCTAGAAGAAATCGACACTTTACCTGCCAAATTCATCAAAAATTGCTTCAAAATCCCTCGCCAAGTTTTTCCTTGGACGCGCCATTTTCTTCTTTTTCTCTGAAGTGCGTGACGGCAAAACAGCCAGATACGACAATTTTCCAATACGACAATTTCGCTAGCGGATTATCAGCGATAATGTCCGATACGACAAATGGTTTTTGGTCTTTTACTCAGGAACGGTAGCCAGTAGAGCAAAACAAAAAGCAGATTCAGATTCTACGCAAAATTTTACACTAGATGGCATTCATAACTCAATTTTGGCCGGAGATGCCTAATACGACAATCATCCTCCCAGCCGACGATTGGGTAAAGTTCATAACTTTCAGCCCTCCTCCCAGGGACTTTGGGGGATAAAGTCATCCTAAAGGACATAGTTATCATATTTTCGACCATGCTGAACAAATTGGCTATCTCAAATTTTGATTGGATGACTTTGGGAAAACATGAGCGTGGGAGGGGGCCTAGTTGCCCTCCTTTTTTGGTCACTTAAAAAGGGCACTAGAACTTTTAACTTCCGTTCCAATGAGCCCTCCCACGATATTCTAGGACCACTCGGTCGATACGATCACCCCTGAAAAAAACAAACAAAAAAAAAACAAACAAATAAACACGCATCCGCGATCTTTCTTCTGGCAAAAAAAATGCAAAATTCCACATTTTTGTAGATATGAGCTTAAAAACTCTACAGTAGGGTTCTGTGATACGCTGAATATGATGGTGTGATTTTCATTAAGGTTCTATAACTTTTAGGGGGTCTTTCCCCCTTTTTTCGAAAATCAGTCAAATTTTCTCAGGCGCGCAACTTTTGATGGGTAGAACTAATCTTGATGAAACTTATATATTTAAAATCAGCATTAAAATCTCATTCTTTTGATGTATCTATTGGTACCCAAAACCCGTTTTCTAGAGTTTCGGTTACCACTGAGCCGGGTCGCTCCGTAGTTACAGTTCGTTACCACAAAATGTTTGAAAGGACATGCCCTTTCAAACATTTTGTGGTAACGGACTGTAAGTAAGGAGCGACCCGGCTCAATGGCAACCGAAACTCTAGAAAACGAGTTTTGGATACCAATAGATACATCAAAATAATCAGATTTTAATGCTGATTTTAAATATATAAGTTTCATCAAGTTTAGTCCTACCCATCAAAAGTTGCGCGCATGAGAAAATTTGACCGATTTTCGAAAAAAAGGAAAGACCCCCTAAAAGTTATAGAACCTTAATGAAAATCACACCATCATATTCAGCGTATCACAGAACCCTACTGTAGAGTTTTCAAGCTCATATCTACAAAAATGTAGAATTTTGCATTTTTTTTTGCCAGAAGAAAGATCGCGGATGCGTGTTTATTTGTTTGTTTTTTTTTTTTTTTTTTTCAGGGGTGATCGTATCGACCCAGTGGTCCTAGAATATCGTGGGAGGGCTCATTGGAACGGAAATTAAAAGTTATAGTGCCCTTTTTAAGTGACCAAAAAAAGAGGGCAACTAGGCCCCCTCCCACGCTCATGTTTTCCCAAAGTCACCCGATCAAAATTTGAGATAGCCATTTTGTTCAGCATGAACGAAAATATAATAACTATGTCCTTTAGGATGACTTTATCCCCCAAAGTCCCTGGGAGGAGGGCTGAAAGTTATGAACTTTACCCAATGTTAACATATAGTATTGGCTATTGGGAAATATACAGACGTTTTCAGGAGGGATTTTTTCTGGTAGTGGGGGGGTCAGGGGTTATGTGGGAGGATCTTTCCATGAAGGAAGTTTTCATGGGAGAAGGGATATTGCTATGAAGGGGGTGCCAGATTTCCCAGCATTATTTAAAAAAGAATCAGAAATTAAACATAAAAAAACAAGTTTTTCAACTGAAAGTAAGGAGCAACATCAAAACTTAAAACGAACAGAAAATATTACGTATATGATTGGGTTCATCCCCTAGTCAATGCCTCGCTCTTTAAGCAAAAGATTTTTTAGTACTTTCATAAGAGCTATGTATTCTAAATAACGGCCTTTGTGATTAAGGGGTCATTTTTAAAGAATTGGAACAAAATTCGAACTTTAGCTTAAAGAGCGAGGTATTGACTAGGGGGCGCACCCCCTAATATACGTGTTAAAAATATATGAATATAAAAGTTCGTTACGTAAGTTAATTCGTAAGTTAAGTATATTTATTACTAATAAAAACGTTCGTAAATAAAATTAAACAAGTTTCGAGAAAGCCATTTAACCAATAAAAGTAAAATTAATCTACAAATTTTGTTTTAATTATTCATGTATGGTTAGCCAAAACCAAACCCTGCATTAATTCAAAAACTTTCAAAAATTAAATTAAAAAAAACAAGTTTTTTTAGCTGAAAGTAAGGAACGACATTAAAACTTGAAACGAACAGAAATTATAACGTATATGAATGGGGCTGTCCCCTCCTCAACGCCTCGCTCTTTGAACTATAGTTTGACTTTCTAACAACTCTATTTTTTTAAACAATAAAAAACTTTAGCGTAAAGAGCGAGGCATTGAGGAGGGGACAGCCCCTTTCATATACGGAATAATTTCTGTTCGTTTTAAGTTTTAATGTCGTTCCTTACTTTCAGTTAAAAAACTTGTCTTTTTTATTTAATTCAGAACCAAAACGAGAGCCAGTCATTGAACTAAGCCATTGTGGAGAAGTGATACCAAATTAAACGAAAACAAAATAAAGCAGCAATCCTAAAATACTTTTTCTTATTCCGTAAAAAGTGTCCTTAATTGGTTTGCTTTTACTGTACCAAAACTCCTATATTATTTTGTATTTTCAGTAAAGCGCCAGTTTTCTATAATCTTAGAAACATAAGGAAACATAATTAGCTGGTTTATTTGTACTAGTTTTATTGATATATTTTAGATAGGATGTGATGTAACAATTGTTGTTCGTTTTAAGTTTCAACATCGCTCTTTACTTCCCTCGGAAAAACTTTGTTTTTTAAATTAATCCCAGGTAAAGAAACTTTTAATGAGTAGGTAATTTAAAAGTAAGGGCAATGAAGCAAATAATAAAACGTGGACCGATTTTTTGCGAGGCGTTGCATCACGACGTTTATGTGGTAAAAATTATCTCACTCTAGGCTCTTTTCCCGTTGTCCAACTGGTAACTTACAATGTTAGCCAACAATTTGATGTATGCTCGTGGATACAGATATGTTGGATAATAAAAAATGGTGGCTGGCAATTCTCAGAAACGTGTCAATTGGCTTGGGAAAAGAAAATACAAGCTTCGAACTGCAACAGTTACAACATTTTTTTTTCTTTTAAGTCAACGACAGACAATTATCAGTAAAATTAGTAGCAAACAGTTTTGTTTTAGGACGACGGGGCGATGGCTTATATCTCGCGTAACCCTATGTTCACACAGCCGCACTTTTTTTTTGTCTAATGCAAACTTCTCACGCATGGCAGAGGCAGCAAAAACAGAATCACACTCCAAGTCATCAAATGGTAAAGCTAGAACCATGGGATAAAGTAGAAACCTTTTTTTACGGGTGTGTTTTGGGAAACCTCAGCTGGAGCATTTCAGCGAAGCGGTAGGACCGTCTTGAAGCTTGAACTTACCACAAAACCAAATGAAATCTGACGGAAAATTATAATTCAGTTTAATTTTGAAGAAAGTTTATAAGTATTCAGTTTTTTCTGAATAACTAATATTCTTAGTAGCACAAGCGCAGTTTTTGTAATGTTTTGTTTGAAAAATTGTAATCCAAATAGTATTCATTTTCAGGGATGAGCGCAGGAATATGATGGGAGGGTCCTAATTCAACAAAACGGCATGCATTGTGTGCATGGTATGGAAACTGAAACTATAGGAAATCGTCATAAAGTTTTTTTGGCTGATCCACCCCAGAGGTCCCCAGAGGAGTAATCGCACTCTTTTTCTGTGATTAAATTTTTAGTGTTTGTCCCACTTTCCTTTACAATCAGTCCTGGGCAAGCGCACCGGCAGAAAATATTTCAGGGGGTGGGGGAGACGCCAAAATAGCAGTGGTGGTTGGGTGACAGTTTAGGTGGTTTAGGGCACTAACCTACGACTTTACCCCGAAGAGGACGAATGTGCAATCAATTTAAAATCCTGAAAAGCTAATTGATTTAAAAGTATCAATAACTATATTTTAGGCTTCCCAGTTGCAAAAGAACTGCCACCAGGTGGCAGTACTGGATTCAACCAAGTTGATTCGCTTTATTTGTAATGAAATTAGGCTACGTTTAGTGATCTGTATTTGCGCATCAGCTATAATGAGGTGGGGCTGAATCATTTCTTAGGTGGGGGTAGAGTAGAATCCTACAAAAGTACATTTTAATGGACAAACTGTTTACTCTCCATGTGGCTTCAGATAAATGTTGAAAGAGGTAGGGGGAGTAGGAATTTGTTAAAATTTTTCTCTATACAGCAAAAATGTTATATTCCCATATCTACCAGAACAGAGGTGGGGGGGGGGGAGACAAGGCAGGTCATCATCAGTCCTGCCAGTAAATTTCTTTTGGGTAGCAAATACTGCTAGGAACTTAGTTCTTAGCAATTTTAAATGGTAATATTTTTCTTTTTCTATTTATATGAAGTACTTCAATGTATTTAAACAAATGCATGTAATGTATTTATCGATAAGAAAATCCTATTCTAGAGGTTGTGATGGATCCAGTTATGTAGAACATCAAAAGTCTCACAGAATTTCCATCCATACAAACAGTAATGGTCCTATTCATCCAACCGAAATTTTTTCGGTTGGATGAATTCTAACAAGGACTTTTCACCAAAATTACTATTCATTGCCGATTTTTTAAGTATATTCAAATTTTATCCAAAATTGAAATTGCATATCTAAACGTACGAAGGTACTAATCAACGTACAATTATTGATTTACACATTTTAAAAGCAATTAACCAGGGATTTAAGGGACCGGTACCTCAAATTATATCTTGGTTATGGGTGTGATATGGAAAACAATAGAAATTAAATAAAAAAAAGCTTTTCAACTGAAAGCAAGGACCAGATTTGAAACCTATTTGTATGATGGTTCTTTGTATGAAGGGGGCTGTCTCCTCCTTAGCTCCGGCTCAATAGTAACAAAAACTCTAAAAAACGGAATTTTGATACCAATAGATATATCAAAAGAATTGGCTTATTATGCAGATTACAAATAATTAGCTTATTATGCAGATTCCGAATATATAAGTTTCATTCAGTTTAGTCTTACCCATCAAAAGCTACGAGCCTGAGAAAATTTGTTTGATTTTCAAAAAAGGGGTAAATACCTCCTTGAAGTCATAGCATTTTAATGAAAATCATACCATCAGATTCAGCGTATCAAAGAACCCTACTGTAGAGGCTTCAAGCTCATATCTGTAAATATGTGGAATTTTGTAATTTTGCCAGAAGAAAAATCACGGATGCGTGTTTATTTGTTGTTGTTTTTTTTCCCAGGGGTAATCGTGTCGACCCAGTTGGCCTAGAACGTCGGGAGAGGGCTCATTCTAACGGGAATGAAAATTTCTAGTGCCCTCTTTGAGTGACCAAAAATTTGAGGGCAAGTAGGCCCCCTCCAACGCCACTTTTCCCAAAATCGTCCGAAAAATTTTGATAGCGTTTTTGTTCATCATAGTTGAAAGGCTCTAATAATTAGGTCTTTGGAGATAAAATGACCCCATAGAGCCCCTGGGGAAAGTTTTTTAAGTTATAAAATTTGCCTATTGTTTTATTTGTTATTGGGAAGTAAGCATACATTTTTCGGGTGTGGAGGGGAGGACGAATTTTCTGCTGGAAGAATTTTCCATGGAGAGGGAAGTTTCACGGGGAGTGAACCTTTCAGGTGAAATTTTGCACTTGGTGAATTTGCCAGAATTCCTATACGAAATTTCTTTGTGTCTTGATTTCTCTTTACCGAGTAAATTTTAAGCGTGGAGATGTTAAAGGTAATTGTCCAGGGTAAACTTTCGGCAGAATTGAATTGTCCATAGGAAATTTCTATGGGGAGGGGGATTTTTCCGTGGAGGTGGAGCCAGGTATCCTGGCGTTATTTAAAAAAACGATCAGAAATAAAAAAAAAAGTTTTGTTCAACTGAAAGTAAGGAGCAACATTAAAACTAAAAATGAACTGAAAGTATTATGTATATGAAGGGGGTTGTCCCCTCCTCAAGACCTCGCTCTTCACGCTAAAGTTTGAATTTTGTCCCAATGTTTTAGAAACTACTCTTGAAACACAAGGGTCGTTTAATCAGAACAATAAGTAACTTTTTTTTAAGTGCCGAAAAACTGTAGCTTGAAGAGCCAGGTGTTGAAAAGGGGTGCAACCCCCCTCATTTACGTAATAGTTCCTGCTAGTTTTAAGTTTTAATGTTGCTTCTTACTATCAGGTGAAAAACTTGTTTTTTTCTTTATTTAATGAAGCTTAGAGACAAACATTTTTCTAAAGGAAATGGAAAAAATATGGTAAATTGATAAACAGCACGTAGATATGAGTAATAGGTTTAAAATGAGCCTTCCCGGGATATGCTTTTAACAATGAGTGCATCATATTTGCAAAAATAGTGGATTATCTGAAAAGTAATCGTAATTAAAAAAAAAAAAGGAAGATATAGATCTGTAATTCTTTGTTTTAATATCGAAATAGATTTCGTTTGTTTTTAAAAATTTAAATTTAGTAGCAATTAAAAAAGTTACTCCAGGCGAGTAGCTTCGGCACAAAAGGTTAACCAAGCGGACAGCTTTGCATATCCAGACATATTTGTTTATGTATGAGCCTGGTGTTTAGTAGGCCAGATAATTATTTGTATTTTAATGGTTTAGCTGCGGTAAATCCAGTATTTGATTATGGATAATACCTTTCATAAGTTTATATTTTACAAATTACATAAGGTCATAACAGCTTGGCCGTATAGACCGTCATTACATAAGGTCATAACACCTAGGGCGTATAGGCCGTCATTACATAAGGTCATAACGCCTAGGGCGTACAGACCGTCATTACATACTCAGATTTGACTTCCAAATCAATATTCCTGTTTTTTATACTTGACTTTTGTGTTTTCAGTAAAGGGCTAGTTTTTTTTTGTATTCCTAAAAGCATAGGGAAACATGATTAGTTCGTTTATGTGTACTAGTTTAATTGATATATATTAGATAGGTTATGAAGTAATAATTTGTGTCTATTTTAAGTTTCAACTTCGCTTTTTACTTCTCTCGGAAAAACTTTTTTTTTTTTAATTAATCATTAGGCCTATAAGAGGGAAAACAAATAAGCACACGTGAGGTACAATTATCGATATCATTAGTATTATATAATAATATATATCATACCGATATCATAATATTATCTAACAGTCTAATAGTAACAGTAAGCTATTCTAATAGTTTATGTTAGATCCTTATTAAATAAAAAAAGCAAGTTTTTTTAACTGAAAGCAAGGAACGACGTTAAAACTTAAAACAAAGAGAAATTACTCCGTATATGAAAGGGGCTGTCCCCTCCTCAACACCTCGCTCCTTACGCTAAAGTTTTTTATTGTTTAAAAAAATAGAGTTGTGAGAAAGTCAAACTTTAGCGTAAAGAGCGAGGCTTTGACTAGGGGGTAAAACCAATCATATACGTAATATTTTCTGTTCGCTTTAAGTTTTGATGTTGCTCCTTACTTTCAGTTGAAAAACTTGTTTTCTTTATTTAATTTCTGATCTCTTTCTTTGATAATGCTGGGAAATCCTTCACCCCCTCCACAGCAATGTCCCTTCCCCCATGAAAACTTCCTTCATGGAAAGATCCTGCCATACAACCCTGACCCCCCCCCACCTACCAGAAAAAATCCCCCTGAAAACGTCTGTATACTTACATACCTTTTAATCAGTCTGTATACTTACGTCTGTATACCTTTTAATCAGTCCTGGTTGAACTTCGCTGAAGTAAGGATGCTAGGACTGCTTTGAAAAATTTTTAATTTTTGGTTTTATTGGTTGCATGTTGTTGTGAGTCTTTTTTCTTTCATATATTTTTGTCTTGCTGAGGACGACCCTTGGACATAGGGCCGAAATATTCATTCAAATTATCTCCACTGTCTTGCAAAAAGATTTCCCTATTGTTCTTCGTACTTTTGTTGTTTGTTATGGAAAGGCAGTGTGGTCTTCGTCGCTATTTTCGTCTCGCTTATGGGGAGCAATTGACCAATGATATCTTTTATTTTACTAATTTAGGAAAAAAACACGCTAATATCATTAACCAGCAAAAATTCTTGGAATCTTGCAAAATTGAAAATCTTATTCCCAAGTCTTTAAGATTCAGATTACACTTAAATACCCGGAAAGAAGAGCAATTTGCTCGCACACTACAATTAAAAACATTAACACACATCATTAAAGACAAAAAACAAAAAAGATATACTATTTCCTCTGAAAGAAAATCCTTAGAAAATTTTTTATTTGAAAATTTGTCCTCTGTTGATTTTAGCCAGGTTGCTAGATTGGAAAGAAATTTGTTTAGTCATGATTTCCGCTTATCAAGGGAACGACTTATTAAGAAATTGGAAAACCTAAGATATGAATTTTCGAGGAATAGCCCTACTTACACTCCAAGATTCACCCCTGGACCGGCTGTTGTTAATCTATCCTCTAGAACGCTTGAACCAAAGGAAATTCAAATTCTCGAAAAAGGTCCAAAATTCTCTTTTCTTCCAAGACATGTCCCTGTAGCAGATTTAATTTCCTCTCTAGAATCCTCTGTGCACAAATTTTATACATCTATATCCAACCCGGATGAAGTTAGGGCTAGTCTTATAGATACCCTTTACAACAATCAAAAAAAGATTAATTCTCCCGCCAATAAAAAACCAGATAATTTGTATGACCTAAAAATACTATCTAATCTCCGTAAAGATTCATCCATTATTATAACTAAAGCAGATAAAAGCAATTCTCTAGTTGTCATGGATAGGACAGATTATGATACAAAAATTTATTCTCATCTAATTGACGAGACAACATATAGAACTACAACCCACGATCATACTGATCAATTTGCAAACAAAATTATAAATGAACTAAAAAGTTTAAAACAAAATGGTAAAATTACTCCACAGCTATACAATAAATTTTTCCCCCGCGGTAGCTTTTGCCCAAAGTTTTATGGTCTACCAAAATTACACAAGCAAGGCATTCCTTTAAGGCCCATAGTAGCTTGTACGAAAGCCCCCACATCCAATATTGGGAAATGGTTATGTACAGCCTTTAAACCTTTGCTTTACTCTCAAAAATCATATATATGTAATTCGGTAGATTTGGTTGAAAAACTCAAAAACGTAAATATCTCAGAAAATACAATTATAAGTAGCTTTGACATTGTTTCAATGTATACAAATATTAATGTCACAGTATCTGAACAGTTATTAGAAAATAAAATCAAAGAAAATTATCACTTAATAGAAGCTTCAGCAGCAGGAATAGATTGTGATGTCTTAATGACCTTGGTTAAACTCTGTAACAAGTACTCAATACATTTCCAATTCCGTAATTCTTTTTACCAGCAAATTAATGGCTTAGCGATGGGCGCGCCACTCTCCGGGTTACTGGCGAATATTTATGTTGAACATATTGAAAATTGGGCATTAGATTCGTATTTTTTAAAACATGTCTTTTGGGGACGTTACATGGATGATGTAATTTCACTCTGGAACTATGGGGAAAATGAGCTTAAGGGTTTTTTAGATCACCTTAATACATACGATAGAAATTTACAGTTTACTTTAGAAATCGAAATCGCAAATAAAATCCCATTCCTAGATGTGTTAGTTATTCGTAGCTTCGATAAACTCAATTTTACTATTTATAGAAAACCAACACAAAATAATAGATATTTGCATTTTAAATCAAACCACCCCCCACAAGTTAAAAGAGCAGTCGTAATATCCCTCGTCGATCGGGCCCTAAACATTTGTTCTGATTCCCACATAACAGCAGAATTAAACTTTATCAAGGACATACTTTTTGGAAATGGGTATCCTATTTTATTTATTAATAGTGTAATTAATTGTAGACTGAAGAGACATTCCCGTAAAATTAATGATAGTTTACCATGTGATATTTCTGACAAGCCCTTAAACATAATTTACATCCCAAAAATCACTACAAATCTTAAAAAAGTTTGCACAAAAAATAATCTGTATGTAGTATTCACAAATAATTTTAGAATCATAAATTTTCTAAATTCTGGTAAAGATAAAACCCCAGTTACTCGCCAAAGAGGGGTCTATCAAATACCATGTGATTGTGGCAAATATTATGTAGGTAGAACACACCAGAATTTAGAAAAGCGCATACAACAGCATAAAGATGATATAGTCAAAGCTCTAAATTCTAGCATTTCCGTTGTTTCATCTGATTCTGCATTAGGCAGCCATATTTTTGAAAATCCTAGCCACAATATACTTTTTGATGAATCTGCCCTTATTAGCAATGACCTAGGCATAAAGCAGGTAGTCCGAGAATCAATTGAAATCAGAATTAAGATTAATAATAATATTTCCTTAAATAGGGACTTGGGGGAATATACACTAAATGCTCTATACACAAATTTAATTAAAAATGATCTTACAAATTATTTTAAAAAACCGATAGACATTAACACAGAACCGGTCACAAAAAGACCTTTGAGGTTAGCTGCCAAAAAAGCTGGATTAGCAATAAGAACGTGTTTTTAAATTATTTTTCTTTCATCTCATTGAATCGCCTTGTTTTACCTTACTTTTAATCAGTCCTGGTTGAACTTCGCTGAAGTAAGGATGCTAGGACTGCTTTGAAAAATTTTTAATTTTTGGTTTTATTGGTTGCATGTTGTTGTGAGTCTTTTTTCTTTCATATATTTTTGTCTTGCTGAGGACGGCCCTTGGACATAGGGCCGAAATATTCATTCAAATTATCTCCACTGTCTTGCAAAAAGATTTCCCTATTGTTCTTCGTACTTTTGTTGTTTGTTATGGAAAGGCAGTGTGGTCTTCGTCGCTATTTTCGTCTGTATACTTCCATTAACCAATACTATATGTTAACATTGGGTAAAGGTCATGACTTTCAGCCCTCCCCCCGGGGACTTCGGGGGATTAAGTCATCCTAAAAGACACAGTTATCATATTTTCGACAATGCTGAACAAAATGGCTATCTTAAAATTTTGATCGGGTGACTTTGGGAACAAAATGAGCGTGGGAGGGGGCCTAGTTGCCCTTAATTTTTTTGGTCACTTAAAAAGGGCACTAGAACTTTTAATTTCCGTTCCGATGAGCCCTTCCACGATATTCTATGACCACTTGGTCGATACGATCACCCCTGGGGAAAAAAGAATGTTTGCCTAATGAAACAATTCTTACTTCATCATATGCAGAATAATTTTAGCTAACACAATTTACTTACATACCCGCTATACTTTACCCCCAACCCCCCAAAGGTGCAAATATATAGCCCATATTTATGTATTTTCCAGCTATTCTCGCAATGCTTCTCTCTTATTTCAACTCGTGTACCTGGTAAATTGAATTAACCGTGACAAAACAAAAACTGGATAAACAATTTACTTATGGGAAAATACATTGAAAATATATAATTTGGGCTATATATTTGTACATGGGGGGGGGGGAGGGGGTTAAAGTATAGCGAGTCTGCATGAAAAATGTGTAAGCTACAATTATTTTGCATATTATGAAATAAGAATTATGTCATGAGGTTGAACTAACTTCACTTCTTGGGTCTTGGGCCTGTAAGACATAAATACCAGAAAAAAAACTTGGCAGTTTTGACTAATCTGTCACAATATAAAAGCAAAATCATAACAAGACAAATGTTTTAATCATGCTTTATAAAAGTCCCTAGGGTCGAAAGTCATTTTTCCTAAGCGTCCTGAAAGTATGCACACGCACTGAGCTCCATTTTTAAGTAAAAATTCTCCAGACTGGCGTATAAAACACATTTTGTCTTCTTCATTTGTGTCCTGTGGCCATTCCAACGAAAGTGTTTTCAGTGTTCTAACTTTAGCCATATGTGCAAATACGTCTTCTATGTCGGATTTTTCGTACAAGTTGGAAGAAATGTCCCAAATTGTCAGAGATGGAGATGATGCAAGAATTTCCGCACATTTAACCAAATCTAATGGCTCGAGTCTTACATTAAGTAAATATAAAAACCTTATAGTGCCACTTACTTCACTTAACATATAATCAAGGACTTCAGTAGATCGACTGAAATCATTTTCTGATAGATTTAGAGCAGTCAATGTCTGCATATGTTTGGACGAGGCAAGAAAGAACATATCACTCCTATCCAACTTGCAGCCAGTAAGATCTAATGACACTAGTCCTTCATCGATATTACCCAGAAGGAGCTCTACTTTTTTACATAAGAAATTGTGACTCAAGTCAAGGTTTCGAAGACGCTTTTGCTCGCCGATTGCACATCCAAAATAGATCATTTCACTAGAACTATGGTTCTTACCAATGTGATTACATTCACAATCAATTGTTTGTAGAAATTTCAAATTCATCAAATATCTAGCAAGATCACTCAAGTGGTCATCTAATGGACAGTTCAAAATATAAAGATGTGCCAGTTCTTTTGGTAAAACCCTTAGTACACCTAGCAAATTTTCACAATTCAAAGAGCAGCCGCATGCAAACACAAGCTTCGAGGTCAATACAAGTATATTCGAGTTTTTGTTTCTTTCAGAAGCTGAAAAAACAGCTTCATACGTCTTTTGCAGTGCTTCAATTACACAGGTACATCTTAGTTGTAAAGAGACCGTAATTTTAAATGTATCCGTACCTTTATATGTGTTCCGAGCCCATTCAATTATATCGAATAATTTTGTTTTTGTAGCATCAAAGAGGAAGCTGCCAGCATCTAAATTTTTGGCTTTGTCGTTATTTTCAAGCACTTCTCTAACAAATGCCTCAACAAGGAAAATTATTTTCTCTTCAATGTCTTCTACGAAATTTTTATAACAAGCAATACAACACGATTTTGCGATCATGAATAAGTCAATGGTTGAATGAGGAAAGTAGTGAATGATTCTTTTAGCTTGCACATAATTCCTCTCTGTCACAGCTTTCTTTAGAAGAATCACCACCAAATTTTCAGGAAGTGACTTAACAACTGTATCGTTCACCACAACATGCTTTATAATTTCAGATGCAGCAAAATTACTTAATGAAAATGCAGCTGATTGGCAAATACTATTCCTTGGGAAAATTATATTTTCTGCTGCTAATTCTTGACCTCGTATTAGCATTTCAGCAGGCAAATGAATGAAACTTGGCAAACCTTTCAGTACAGACTTTAAACTGATCTAAACTACAAAAACGAAGGGTGATACTGGTTTCGTAATCTTACCTGAGCATCCGCCTTATTGTTATTGTTCAACCCGTGTACCTTTACGTATTGCAGATAAGATATTCTCCTGATTACCCATAACTCCTGTTTATTTTATTGTAATGCCTAAAGAAATTTGATTTATTGTACACTAAGGTTCACTTAATTGTTAGTCGCTGTTAAGGAAGTATTCACTTACAGAAATAACTGAAATAGAGCAGAGTAGTTTGTGCGTGGAATGTTGCAAAACAGATTACCAGAGGCAACTCTGTAGCGTTGCCTATAATAAAGGCCATACGGCTCCAATGTTTTATTATTTATTAATTAAAAAAAAACTTTCCAAAAAATGTTTTTCATAGAAAGGTAAAGGCCATTTTAAACTTAAGTTCAGGAGATACAAATACCTGTTAAAATTCAAACTCAAAACGACCAGAAATTACTATTAAGAATAAATGAAACCCAAAACGAACAGAAATTAAATAAACAATCATAGCAAAAAGCATACAACAAGTAATAATATAAATGAATAAATAGATCATAAAGCGAGTAATGCTTAGATTGAATATGAAAATCAAGCTTAAAACGAAAACAAATATTTTGCTATTAAAGTATAAATGAAACTTAAAACGAACAGAAAATAAATAACAATCAATGCGAACAAACATACAATATATTTTAATGTAAATGAATTAATAAATCTTAAAACGAGTGAAACTTAAATTGAATATGCAAATCAAGTTTGAATCGAATAAAAATAACTACAAAAAAGAGTTTGGGTATCGTCTCACTGCAGAAGCCTAAAACCTACTGCGTCATTGGCGCTTTACTGAAAACAATTCTTTGAAATATTTTCACTTTTGTAACTTTAAGAAATCAAAATTAATTAAGATTTTAGGGAATAAATATCAGCATATGTATATTAAATTGACAATGCACATTTTTTTCAGTAAACTCATTTGAATTTTTTTCAGTAAAGTACAAATTATATTCTGGCTTTTAGAAAGCATAGGGGTTTTGAACCCTACTCACATTAATTTATGCTCGTTTCGAGTTTGACTATAATATTTATTTTAATTTTTGTTCGTTTTGGGTTTCATTTACTTATTGATACTGATTTGGGGTAGTTGTATGCTTGATAGATTATATGATAGCCCGGAGGCCAGGTGTTGAAAATGTGAACCATACCACGACGGAACAGGGCTGCTACGAGAAATAGCTTACCCTCCACCCCTAAATTGACCATGCGGATTCAAAATACCAATGGCACTTGCTTGCGAGTGATGGAACACTCCGAAACTTGACATTTTATTATGTTTTGGTGTTTCATGCAAGAAAATGCATGTTCCACAAAGTTTGAGGTGCAGTTTTCCGCTCAAATGGAAATGCCTAGAAGCCATAGAATGTTTTCATAACAAACTAACACGATTAGTTACAAAAAATGGCAGAGTTAAAAAAAGTGGCAAAACTATATGAGTCTTGAACAGTTTTGGAAAGTATAAACAAAATCAAATTGAATATTAGATATATAATGATATTAATTGTTGAAAGATCCATCAGTTCAAGATTTTTTTCACTGTAGTTTTTATTTTCATTTTCAATGCTGTAAGAACTGG
Source organism: Artemia sinica (assembly GCA_027921565.1). NCBI lineage: Eukaryota > Metazoa > Arthropoda > Branchiopoda > Anostraca > Artemiidae > Artemia > Artemia sinica. The sequence continues at coordinate 2,198,402 of JAPEVW010000025.1, read as the reverse complement.
AAAATAATAAATTTGTAATATACGAGTAATTCGTTTTCAGTGAAGCACCTTTGACGCAGAAGGCTTTAGGTTTTTACAGTTAAAGAAGGGGGCAGTATCCAAATTTTGCTTGTAGTGAAACTATATTTGTCTTGACCAATCTTGAAAAGAACTAATAAATTGAACTTAATTTTTGATGCATAATGATATTAATTGCTAAAAGCTCATCAGTTCAAAATTTTACTGTAAATTTAATATTTATTTTCAATATTAAGTACAAAAGAAAACATTTGTAATATAATTCGTTTTCAGTAAAAACGAAGTAGGTTTTAGGCTTCTGCAGTGAGACGATACCCAAGCTCTTGTTTGTAGTTATTTTTATTCGATTCAAACTTGATTTGCATATTCAATTTAAGTTTCACTCGTTTTAAGATTTATTTATTCATTTAAATTAATATATATTGTATGTTTGTTCGCATTGATTGTTATTTAATTTCTGTTCGTTTTAAGTTTCATTTATACTTTAATAGCAAAATATTTGTTTTCGTTTTAAGCTTGATTTTCATATTCAATCTAAGCATTACTCACTTTAAGCTCTATTTATTCATTTATATTATTACTTGTTGTATGTTATTTGCTATGATTGTTTATTTAATTTCTGTTCGTTTTGGGTTTCATTTATTCTTTAATAGTAATTTCTGGTCGTTTTGAGTTTGAATTTTAACAGGTATTTGTATCTCCTGAGCTTAAGTTTAAAATGGCCTTTACTTTTCTTTGAAAAACTCATTTTTCGGAAAGTTTTTTTTTAATTGATTTTTGTTCGTTTTGATTGCAAAAACTTTCAAGTATTTATGGCATGGGGGGGGGGGTGCTTACTGTCCGATTATTCTTGACTTTAAAAAACGGATCTAGAACTTTCAATTTAAATCGAATGAGGCTTTTTTCAAAGTCTATATGATTACTATATGAAGGATTCTCTGAAACCTTCATATTATTTCTTATGGAAGGGATGCTCGTATAAACTTTAAGAGGGCTCATTTGATTGAAAACTGAAAGTTCTTGTTCACTTTTTAAGAGTCAAAAGAGATTGAAGGGCAACTAGCCCCTCTCCCTCCTCCACGCCCTAAATGCATCAGATAAAAATTTTGAGATAGACATTTTGTTAAAATTGTTCATAGTTCTGATAACAAAAAACTCCGGTGTCGACACAGCCCACCAGGGCCCAGGGGTAGGCGTTGTAAGTTATGCCCTGGGGCATAACTTATTAAGGGGGGCTTATAACTTATGGGAAGGGGTTTTGTATGGGAAGAACACATAGGAAATCTATTATAATTATCCAATTATAAGGTTAAAATACATACTCTGTGATAGATGCAAAATTGCTTTGGCACACAAATTCCTATTAAGGTCAATTCCAAACAGTCGTTATCCCTTTGTGTCAGCAAGTGAAATGGTCTAAACCCCCTTATTGGAGCTATTTTTTCAATCTATTCATTGTTGTCAATCACTGTCCACAAGTTATGCAAGCTGTCTATTGTTCATATGTAAGGTTTTTATCAAAGAGGTAATCGTATAGACTTTGAAAAAAGCCTCATTCGATTTAAATTGAAATTTCTAGATCCGTTTTTTAAAGTCAAGAATAATCGGACAGTACGCAGCCCCCCCCCATGCCATAAAAACTTGAAAATTTTTGCAATCAAGAACGAACAAAAATTAATTAAAAAAAACTTTCCGAAAAATAAGTTTTTCAAAGAAAAGTAAATGCCATTTTAAACTTAAGCTCAGGAGATACAAATACCTGTTAAAATTCAAACTCAAAACGACCAGAAACTACTATTAAAGAATAGGGGCGTTTTTTCACTCATCAATATTCTAATATCTTACATCTTTTGTCAGAAAACGCTTAAAAGTGAAATCTTTGAACAAAGATCTTACATCTTTGGTCTTTTTTGTGCAAACGTCTTTCATCATTCTGCTTTGATCAGCGGTCTGAGAACAATTATGAGTGGATCATCAAAGTTCTCTCATCATTGTTCTATATGGCAAAACAGTGGCGGTCTTCAAACTTTTTGCTAACATCAGTGAGCTGTAAGATCTTAGAACAAAGATGAGCTAAAAAACGATAATCTTTGCAGAAAGTTGTAAGATCTTAGATGTACGATCTTAGTGCTAAAAAACGGGCCTAATAAATGAAACCCAAAACGGACAGAAATTAAATAAACAATCATAGCAAAAAACATACAACAAGTAATAATATAAATGAATAAATAGATCTTGAAGCGAGTAATGCTTCGATTGAATATGAAAATCAAGCTTAAAACGAAAAAAAATATTTTGCTATTAAAGTATAAATGAAACTTAAAACGAACAGAAATTAAATAAACAATCAATGCGAACAAACATACAATATATATTAGTGTAAAAGAAAAATAAATCTTAAAACGAGTGAAACTTAAATTGAATATGCAAACCAAGTTTGAATCGAATAAAAATAACTACAAAAAAGAGTTTGGGTATCGTCTCACTGCAGAAGCCTAAAACCTACTGCGTCATTGGCGCTTTACTGAAAACGAATTATATTACAAATGTTTTCTTTTGTACTTAATATTGAAAATAAATATTAAAATTACAGTAAAATTTTGAACTGATGAGCTTTTAGCAATTAATATCATTATGCATCAAATATTCAGTTTAATTTATTAGTTCTTTTCAAGATTGGTTAAGACAAATATAGTTTCACTACAAGCAAAATTTGGATACTGCCCCCTTCTTTAACTGTAAAAACCTAAAGCATTCTGCGTCATTGGTGCTTCACTGAAAACGAATTACTCGTATATTACAAATTTATTATTTTCCAGTTCTTACAGCATTGAAAATGAAAATAAAAATTACAGTGAAAAAAAAATCTTGAGCTGATGGATCTTTCAACAATTAATATCATTATATATCTAATATTCAATTTGATTTTGTTTATACTTTCCAAGACTGTTCAAGACTCATATAGTTTTGCCATTTTTTTTTAACTCTGCCATTTTTTGTAACTAATCGTGTTAGTTTGTTATGAAAACATTCTATGGCTTCTAGGCATTTCTATTTGAGCGGAAAACTGTACCTCAAACTTTGTGGAACATGCATTTTCTTGCATGAAACACCAAAATATAATAAAATGTCAAGTTTCGGAGTGTTCCACCACTCGCAAGCAAGTGCCATTGGTATTTTTGAATCCGCATGGTCAATTTAGGGGGTGGAGGGTAGGCTAATTCTCGTAGCAGCCCTATTCCATGGTGGCATGGTTCACATTTTCAACACCTAGCGTCCGGACTATCATATAATCTACCAAGCATATAACTACCCCAAATCAGTATCAATAAATAAATGAAACCCAAAACGAACAAAAATTAAAATAAATATTTAGAGTCAAACTCGAAACGAGCATAAATTAAGGTGAGTAGGGTTTAAAACCCCTATGCTTTCTAAAAACCAGAATATAATTTTTACTTTACTGAAAAAAAAAATTCAAATGAGTTTACTGAAAAAAAATGTGCATTGTCAATTTAATATACATATGCTGATATTTATTCCCTAAAATCTTAATTAATTTTTGATTTCTTAAAGTTATAAAAGTGAAAATATTTCAAAGAATTGTTTTCAGTAAAGCGCCAATGATGCAGTAGGTTTTAGGCTTCTGCAGTGAGATGATACCCAAACTCTTGCTTGTAGTTATTTTTATTCGATTCAAACTTGATTTGCATATTCAATTTATGTTTCACTCGTTTTAAGATTTATTTATTCATTTACATTAATATATATTGTATGTTTGTTCGCATTGATTGTTTATTTAATTTCTGTTCGTTTTAAGTTTCATCTATACTTTAATAGCAAAATATTTGTTTTCGTTTTAAGCTTGATTTAATATCTCGCTTTAATATCTATTTATTGATTTATATTATTACTTGTTGTATGTTTTTTGCTATGATTGTTTATTTAATTTCTGTTCGTTTTGGGTTTCATTTATTCTTTAATAGTAATTTCTGGTCGTTTTGAGTTTGAATTTTAACAGGTATTTGTATCTCCTGAGCTTAAGTATAAAATGGCCTTTACTTTTCTTTGAAAAACTTATTTTTCGGAATTTTTTTTTTTAGTTAATTTTTGTTCGTTTTTGATTTCAAAAAGTTTCAAGTTTTTATGGCATAGGGGGGGGGTGCTTACTGTCCGATTATTCTTGACTTTAAAAAAACGGATCTAGAACTTTCAATTTAAATCGAATGAGGCTTTTTTCAAAGTCTATACGATTACCTCTTTGATAAAAATCTTATATATGAACAATAGACAGCTTGCATAACTTGTGGGAAGCGATTGACAACAATGAATGAATTGAAAAAATAGCTCCAATAAGGGGGTTTAGACCATTTCACTTGCTGACACAAAGGGATCACGACTGTTTGGAATTGACCTTAATAGGAATTTGTGTGCCAAAACAATTTTGCATCTATCACAGAGTATGTATTTTAACCTTATAATTGGATAATTATAATAGATTTCCTATGTGTTCTTCCCATACAAAACCCCTTCCCATAAGTTATAAGCCCCCCTTAATAACTTATGCCCCAGGGTATAACTTACAACGCCTACCCCTGGGCCCTGGTGGGCTATGTCGAAACTGGAGTTTTTTGTTATCAGAAATTTGAACTATTTTAACAAAATGTCTATCTCAAAATTTGTATCTGATGCATTTAGGGCGTGGAGGAGGAAGAGGAGCTAGTTGCCCATCAATCTCTTTTGACTCTTAAAAAGTGAACAAGAACTTTCAATTTTCAATCAAATGAGCCCTCTAAAGTTTATACGAGCATCCCTTCCATAAGAAATAACATGAAGGATTCGGAGAATACTTAAATTACAACCCTTGCCCTGAGGGCTTTGGGGGAGTTGTAACCCTCAAAGACCTAATTTCCAGAACTTAAAACTACGTTTAATAAAATGGCTGTCTTAAAATTTTAATTGTATGTGCTTGGGGAAAAGGTGGGTGTGAGAGGGGGTTAGTTGCCCTCAGATCACTTTCGACTATTACAAAGGGCACTAGCCCTCGGAATTTCCAATCGAATGAGCCTTTTTTGAAGTTTCTACGATACCGCCTTCTATAAAAACCTTATATGCCCCTAGGGCATAACTTAAAACCCTTGCTCAGAGGGTTGTGGGGGATTGTCCTCCTCAAAAACATATTTTCTATCTAAAAATCAACTACGCTGAACAAAATGGCTATCTCAAAATTTTGATTGGATGTGTTTGGGGGAATGATGGGCGTGGGGCTAGTTGCCCTCCAATCTCTTTCGACTACTAAAAAGGGCACCAGCCCTTTGAATTTCCAATTGAATGTGCCTTTTTTGAAGTTTCTACGATAACGCCTTCTATAAAAACCTTATATGCCCCCTGGGCATAACTTAAAACCCTTGCCCTGAGGGTTGTGGGGGAGTGTCCTCCTCAAAAACATATGTTCAATCTGGAAATCAACTACGCTGAACAAAAATCGCTATCTCAAAATTTTGATTGGATGTGTTTGGGGGAATGATGGGTGTAGGGGGGCGGGCTAGTTGCACTCCAATCACTTTTGACTATTAAAAAGGGCACTATCCCTTTGAATTTCCAATCGAATGAGCCTTTTTTGAAGTTTCTATGACAACGCCTTCTATAAAAACCTTATATGCCCCCAGGGCATAACTTAAAACCCTTGCCCTGAGGGTTGTGGGGGATTGTCCTCCTCAAAAACATATTTTCTATCTGAGAATCAACTACGCTGAACAAAATGGCTATCTCAAAATTTTGATTGGATGTGTTTGGGGAAATGATGGGCGTGGGGTGGGGGCTAGTTGCACTCCAATCACTTTCGACTATGAAAAAGGGCACTAGCCCTTTAATTTCCAATCGAATGAGCCTGTTTTGAAGTTTCTACGACAACGCCTTCTATAAAAACCTTATATGCCCCCAGGGCATAACTTAAAACCCTTGCCCTGAGGGTTGTGGGGGAGTGTACTCCTCAAAAATATATTTTCTATTTGGAAATCAACTAGTTTGAACAAAATGGCTATCTCAAAATTTTGATTGGATGTGTTGGGGGGAATGATGGGCGTGGGGGGGGGGGCTAGTTGCTCTCCAATTATTTTTGACTATTAAAAAGGTCACTAGCTTTTTGAATTTTCAATTGAATGAGCCTGTTTTGAAGTTTCTACGACAACGCCTTCTATAAAAACCTTATATGCCCCAAGGGCATAACTTAAAACCCTTCCCCTGAGGGTTGTGGGGGAGTATCCTCCTCAAAAATATATTTTCTATCTGGAAATCAACTACGCTGAACAAAATGGCTAACTCGAAATTTTGATTGAATGTTTTTGGGGGAATGGTGGGTTTTTTTTGGGGGGGGCTAGTTGCCCTCCAATCATTTTTTACTATTAAAAAGGACACTAGAACTCTCGATTTCCAATTGAATGAGCCCCCTTTGAAGCTTCTACGACGACCCCTTCCATATGAAGTGCCTCTGGAAAAAAAAATAAATAATAATAAATAATAAAACATTGGAGCCGTATGGCCTTTACTTAAATTAATTACAAAAAAACTTTCCGAAAAATAAGTTTTTCAAAGAAAAGTAAAGGCCATTTTAAACTTAAGCTCAGGAGATACAAATACCTGTTAAAATTCAAACTCAAAACGACCAGAAATTACTATTAAAGAATAAATGAAACCCAAAACGAACAGAAATTAAATAAACAATCATAGCAAAAAACATACAACAAGTAATAATATAAATGAATAAATAGATTGAATATGAAAATCAAGCTTAAAACGAACAGAAATTAAATAAACAATCAATGCGAACAAACATACAATATATATTAATGTCAATGAATAAATAAATCTTGAAGCGAGTGAAACTTAAATTGAATATGCAAATCAAGTTTGAATCGAATAAAAATAACTACAAACAAGAGTTTGGGTATCGTCTCACGGCAGAAGCCTAAAACCTACTGCGTCATTGGCGCTTTACTGAAAACAATTCTTTGAAATATTTTCACTTTTGTAACTTTAAGAAATCAAAAATTAATTAAGATTTTAGGGAATAAATATCAGCATATGTATATTAAATTGACAATGCACATTTTTTTTTCAGTAAACTCATTTGAATTTTTTTTTCAGTAAAGTATAAATTATATTCTGGCTTTTAGAAAGCATAGGGGCTTTGAACCCTACTCACATTAATTTATGCTCGTTTTGAGTTTGACTCTAATATTTATTTTAATTTATGTTCGTTTTGGGTTTCATTTATTTATTGATACTGATTTGGGGTAGTTGTATGCTTGGTAGATTATATGATAGTCCGGACGCCATTTGTTGAAAATGTGAACCATACCACGACGGAATGGGGCTGCTACGAGAATTAGCCTACCCTCCACCCCCTAAATTGACCATGCGGATTCAAAAATACCAATGGCACTTGCTTGCGAGTGGTGGAACACTCCGAAACTTGACATTTTATTATATTTTGGTGTTTCATGCAAGAAAATGCATGTTCCACAAAGTTTGAGGTGCAGTTTTCCGCTCAAATAGAAATGCCTAGAAGCCATAGAAAGTTTTCATAACAAACTAACACGATTAGTTACAAAAAATGGCAGAGTTAAAAAAAATGGCAAAACTATATGAGTCTTGAACAGTCTTGGAAAGTATAAACAAAATCAAATTGAATATTAGATACATAATGATATTAATTGTTGAAAGATCCATCAGTTCAAGATTTTTTTTTCACTATAATTTTTATTTTCATTTTCAATGCTGTATGAACTGGAAAATAATAAATTTTTAATATACGAGTACTTCGTTTTCAGTGAAGCACCAATGATGCAGAAGGCTTTAGGTTTTTACAGTTAAAGAAAGGGGCAGTATCCAAATTTTGCTTGTAGTGAAACTATATTTGTCTTGACCAATCTTGAAAAGAACTAATAAATTGAACTGAATATTTGATGCATAATGATATTAATTGCTAAAAGCTCATCAGTTCAAAATTTTACTGTAATATTAATATTTATTTTCAATATTAAGTACAAAAGAAAACATTTGTAATATAATTCGTTTTCAGTAAAGCGCCAATGACGCAGTAGGTTTTAGGCTTCTGCAGTGAGACGATACCCAAACTCTTGTTTGTAGTTATTTTAATTCGATTCAAACTTGATTTACATATTCAATTTAAGTTTCACTCGTTTTAAGATTTATTTATTAATTTACATTAATATATATTGTATGTTTGTTTGCATTGATTGTTTATTTAATTTCTGTTCGTTTTAAGTTTCATTTATACTCTATTAGCAAAATATTTGTTTTCGTTTTAAGCTTGATTTTCATATTCAATCTAAGCATTATTCGCTTTAAAATCTATTTATTCATTTATATTATTACTTGTTGTATGTTTTTTGCTGTGATTATTTATTTAATTTCTGTTCGTTTTGGGTTTCATTTATCCTTTAATAGTAATTTCTGGTCGTTTTGAGTTTGAATTTTAACAGGTATTTGTATCTCCTGAGCTTAAGTTTAAAATGGCCTTTACTTTTCTTTGAAAAACTTATTTTTCGGAAAGTTTTTTTTTAACTAATTTTTGTTCGTTTTTGATTGCAAAAAGTTTCAAGTTTTTATGGCATGGGGGGGGGGTGCTTACTGTCCGTTTATTCTTAACTTTAAAAACGGATCTAGAACTTTCAGTTTAAATTGAATGAGGCTTTTTTCAAAGTCTATACGATTACCTCTTTGATAAAAACCTTATATATGAACAATAGACAGCTTGCATAAATTGTGGACAGCGATTGACAACAATGAATGGATTGAAAAAATAGCTCCAATAAGGGGGTTTAGACCATTTCACTTGCTGACACAAAGGGATCACGCCTGTTTGGAATTGACCTTAATAGGAATTTGTGTGCCAAAGCAATTTTGCATCTATCACAGAGTACGTATTTTTACCTTATAATTGGATATTTATAATAGATGTGTTCTTCCCATACAAAACCCCTTCCCATAAGCTATAAACCCCCCTTAATAAGTTATTCCCCAGGGCATAACTTACAACGCCTACCCTGGGCCCTGGTAGGCTGTGTCGACACCGGAGTTTTTTGTTATCAGGACTTTGAACTATTTTAACAAAATGTCTATCTCAAAATTTTTACCTGATGCATTTAGAGTGTGGAGGAAAGAGAGGGGCTAGATGCCCTTCAATCTCTTTTGACTCTTAAAAAGTGAACAAGAACTTTCAATTTTCAATCAAATGAGCCCTCTCTAAAGTTTATACGAGTATCCCTTCCATAAGAAATAATATGAAGGATTCGGAGACTCCTTAAATCACAACTCTTGCCCTGAGGGCTTTGGGGGAGTTGTAATCCTCAAAGACGTAGTTGAAAATTCTGGAAATTAGGTCTTTGAGGATGCCCCCCCCCCTCAACCCTCAGGGCAAGGGTTGTGAGTTATGCCCTGGGGGTACATAAGGTTTTATAGTAAGCGATGTCGTAGAAACTTCAAAAAGGGTTCATTCGATTGGAAATTTAAATGGCTAGTGCCCTTTTTAATAGTTGAAAGTGACTGGAAGGCAACTGACACCCCTTCCATGCCCACCATTTCCCCAAACACATCCAATCAAAATTTTGATATAGCCACATTGTTCAACGTAGTTGGAAGTTCTGGAAATTAAATCTTTGAGCAGGACACTCCCCCCACGGGCATAAGAGTAAGGATTATAAGTTATGCCCTGGGGCATATATGGTTCTTATAGTATGAATGCTCTTATAAACTAACCGAGGGGGAGTGTGCGGGAAGGGTTCTCGAGCATAACTATTACAATAGTGACTGTTTTGTACATCAGAGCTTTTCCACTTAAACATTGCCACCAAAAGTGCTGTTTTGAGTGCTATATTGCGCATACGGATGGTAAAATTGATTAAAAAGAACGTATATATGAGGAATAGCTTTCAAATGAACCATTAAACATCACTCTTATAAGTTATGCTAGCCCTATAGCCCAGCTTTTCCACTTTAGACACGGCACCAAAAGTGCCATTTTTAGTGGCACTTGGAAATTGCTGATGGTGGAATTTATATGAAGGACGTAGATATGAGCAATATTTGTTATATCAGAGGCATCGCTATAGCGTTGCCTATAGCATAGGTCATACGGCTCCAATGTTTTATTATTTATTATTATTAATGATTATAATTTTTCCCAGAGGCACTTCGTGTGGAAGGCGTCGTCGCATAAACCCAATCGTTCCATAATCGTTCCCATTCGATTGAAAATCGAGAGTTCTAGTGCCCTTTTTAAGGGTGCATTTTGAGATAGCCATTTTGTTCTACGTAGTTGATTTCCAGATACAAATTATATTTTTAAGGAGGACACTCCCCCCACAGCCCTCAGGGCAAGGGTTGTAAATTATTCCCCTGGGAATATAAGCTTTTTATAGAAAGCTTTGTCGTAGAAACCTCAAAAAGGGCTACTTCGATTGAAAATTCAAAGGGCTAGTGCCCTTTCTAACAGTCAAAAGTGATTGGAGGGCAACTAACCCCCCTCTCACGCCCGCCTTTTCCCCAAACACATCCAATCAAAATTTTGAGATAGCCATTCAACATAGTTGAAAATTCTGGAAATTAGGTCTTTGAGGATGCCCCCCCCCCAACCCTCAGGGCAAGGGTTGTGAGTTATGCCCTGGGGGTACATAAGGTTTTATAGTAAGCGATGTCGTAGAAACTTCAAAAAGGGTTCATTCGATTGGAAATTTAAATGGCTAGTGCCCTTTTTAATAGTTGAAAGTGACTGGAAGGCAACTGACACCCCTTCCATGCCCACCATTTCCCCAAACACATCCAATCAAAATTTTGATATAGCCACATTGTTCAACGTAGTTGAAAGTTCTGGAAATTAAATCTTTGAGCAGGACACTCCCCCCACAGGCTTAAGAGTAAGGATTATAAGTTATGCCCTGGGGCATATAGGGTTCTTATGGAAGGAATGCTCTTATAAACTTCAGAGAGGGCTCATTTGCTTGGAAATTTAAAGTTCCGATTCACTTTTTAAGCGTCAAAAGATATCGGAGGGTAACAAACCCCCCCCACGCCCTTTTTTGCCCAAATGAATCCGATAAAAATTTTGAGATAGCTATTTTGTTAAAAATAGTTTGAAGATTATATAACAAAAACTCCGGTGTCAACAGCCCCCCCCCTGGGCCCGGGGCAGGCGTTGTAAGTTATGCCCTGGGGAAATACATTGTTCTTATGGAAGGGATACTTTTATAAACTTTAAAGAGGGCTCGTTTGATTGGAAATTGAAAGTTCTAGTTCACTTTTTAAGAGTCAAAAGAGATTAGAGAGCACCTAGCACCCCGACCCCCCTCCACGCCCCTTTTTTCCTATAATCCATCCCATAAGAACTTTTAGATAACCGTTTTTTTTAATTTTCAAAGACCATATAACGAAAACTCCGGGGTCAACACAGCCTCCCAGGGCCCAAGGGCAGGCGTTGTAAGTTATGCCCTGGGGGAATATATGGTTCTTATGGAAGGGATGCTCGTAAACACTTCAGAGAGGGCCCATTTGATAGGAAATTGAGAGTTCTAGTTCAGTTTTTGAGATTCAAAAGAGATTGGAGGACAACTAGCCCCCCCCCTAAACCCCCTTTTTCCCCAAATACATTCGATACAAATGTTGAAATAGCCATAAAGTTAAAAATTGTTCAAAAGTCAGATAACAAAAACTCAGGTGTCGACAACCCCCAGGGCCCGGGGGCAGGCGTTGTAAGTTAAGCCCTGGGGCATATATTGTTCGTATGAAAGGGATGCTCGTGTAAACTTCAGAGAGGGCTCATTTGATGGGAAATTGAAAGTTCGAGCTCACTTTTTAATAGTCAAAATAGATAGGAGGGCAACTAGCCAAATATAGCCACTTAAAATTCATCATTTCTTTTTTTTTTCTTAGCCACGCCTACAGGCCACAGTTGGCAACTGAGCCGGGTGAATGAGGACTCATTCGAAGCAGAAATCGACCTGTTAGGGCCTTTTGATATTTTCAGACCGAAAAAATTATCCTCCGAATTTACATTTACGAAAAACCTCGTTTTCCTATAAGAACCCGCTATAAGCGGGCTAGCCCGCGAAAACGCGGGCTCGTTTTCCTATAAGAGCCCGCGAGCGATTTCCGGTCCTAGCGGTCGCAGAGAGACAGCGGTAATCGCATTTTGTAGCCCAAGCTCAAACTAAGAAACGTGCAAAATTTCACCCCCCTCAGACTTTATCAAGGAGGCACACTTGTGCCTCTATAAAGAGGCGACCCACCACAATGTTAAGCGATTTCAGGTCGTAGAGGCGGCAGAGAAACGGCGGCCTCTAGGACCGCCGTCTAGAAAGACAGTTTGACTCTGTCTCACAACTTTATTTTTTAAAACAATAAAAAACTTTAGCGTAAAGAGCGAGGCGTTGAGGAGGGCACAGCCTCTTTCATATACGGAATAATTTCTGTTCGTTTTAAGATTTAATGTCGCTCCTTACTTTCAGTTTAAAAAACTTTTTTTTTTTATTTAAAGGCTGCGAAAGCGGGGGGTTTGGGGGGGCGGCAGCCCCCCAACTGTGCCTCCTAATCCCTGTACGTTTTAAGGTTCGACCTTGTAACTCAGCCTCTTTAACTCTTTAGAAAACGTAGTTTTTTTCAAATAATTAAGTTAAAAGTTGTTCAAAAGTCAGATAACAAAAACTCAGGTGTCGACAACTCCCAAGGGCCCGGGGGGCAGACGTTGTAAGTAAAGTCTTGGGGCATATATTGTTCATATGAAAGGGACGCTCGTATAAAATTCAGAGAGTGCTCAATTGATTGGAAATTGAAAGTTCGAGCTCACTTTTTAATAGTCAAAAGAGATTGGAGGGCAACTACCCCCCCACGCCTTCTTTTTCTTTTTAAAGTTGCTAAAGACGAATATAGTTTCCCTATAAACAAGTGTTTGGATACTGCCTCCTTCCCTAACGGTAAATAAAAACCAAAAGCCTACTGCGTCATTGGCGCTTAACTGAAAATGAATTATATTACAAATATTTCCTTTTTCAGTTCTTTCAGCATTGAAAATAAAAAATAAAATTAGAGTGAAATAAGTTATTGAACTGATGGATCTTTCAACAACTAATATCATTATAAATCAAATATTCAATTTGATTTGTTTATATTTTCCAAGTCTGTTGAAGACGCATATAGTTTTCAATAAAGCGCCAATGAAGCACTAGCTTTTAGACTTTTACAGTGAGAGAAGGAAGCGATACCCAAACTTTTGTTTGCAGTAATTTTGTTCGTTTCAAGCTTGATTTGCATATCGAATTTAAGTATCACTCGTTCTAAGATTTATTTATTCATTTGCATTAGTATCTATTGTATGCTTGTTTGCATTGATTGTTTATTCAATTTCTGTTCGTTTTGGGTTTCATTTACACTTCAATAGCAAAATATTTTTTTTCGTTTTAAGCTTGATTTTCATAGTCAATTGAAGCATTGCTCGCTTTAAGATCTATTTATTCGTTATAGCATTACTTGTTGTATGTTTTTTCCTATGATTGTTTGTTTAATTTCTATTCGTTTTGGGTTTCATTTATTCTTTAATAGTAATTTCTGGTCGTTTTGAGTTTGAATTTTAACAGGTATTTGTATCTCCTGAGCTTAAGTTTAAAAAGGTCTTTACTTCTCTCTGAAAAGCTTATTTTTCGGAAAGTTTTTTAAAATTAATTTTTGTTCGTTTTTGATTGCAAAAAGTTTCAAGTTTTTAAAAATTACTTGTTTCAAAATCAAACTTTGAAAAAAATCAAATGTTCATCAAGATATCAAAACTGGTATCAAAGTAACAACATCAAAGTGAAAAAAATGGGTTTGTGCCAACCTCTGAGTTTTATTATCTCATGTTTGAACTATTTTTAACAAAACGGCTATCTCAAAATTTTTATCGGATGGGGCTGGGGAAAAGAAGGCGTGAGGGGGTGACTAATTGCCCTTCAGTCACTTCTGGCTATTTAAAAGTGAAATAGAGCTTTCTATTTTCAATCAAATGAGCCCTCTCTGAAGTTTATACGAACATTCCTTCTATAAAAACCATATATACCCCCAGAGTATAACCTACAACTCCTGTCCCTGGGCCCTGGGGGGTTGTGTCGACCCCATTGTTTTAATATTTTATCGGATGGGTTTATCCATCCGATAAACCCAAAGGCGTGGAGGCTGGAAGGGGATAGTAGCCTTCCGATCTTTTTTTACTCTGAGAACATGTTTTAATTTCCATTCAAATGAGCCCTCTCTAATGTTTATACGATCATCCCTTTCATAAGAAGCATATACGGTCCCAGGACACAGCTTACAATGCCCGGCCCCGGCCCCAGGGGGGTTTTGTGTCGACACCAGTGTTTTTGTTACCTGACCTTTGAACTATTCAAAAAAATGGCTATCTCAAAATTTGTATTGGATGGGTTTGGGGATAAAAGGGCGTGGGGGGGGGCTAAGGACCCTCCGATCTCTTTTGACTCTTAAAAATTGAACTTGAAATTTCAATTTCAATTAAAGTAAGCCCTCTCTGAAATTTATACGAGCGCCCCTTCCATAAAAAACATATATGTCCCCAGGGCATAAGTTTCAACGCCTGCCGCCGGGCCCTTTGTGGTTCTGCCGACACCAGAGTTTTTTTTTATCTGACCTTTGAACTATTTTTAATAAAATAGTTATCTGAAAATCTCAAAAGGGGTTTGAGGGGATAGTTGCCCTCTGATCTCTTTTGACTCTTAAAAACTGAACTAGACCTTTCAATTTCCAATCAAATGATCCCTCTCTGAAGTTTATACGAGCATCCCTTTCACAACAGCTGTATATGCCCCCTCCCCAGGCATAACTTACAACGCCTACCCTGGACCCTGAAGGAATGTGTCGACCCAGGAGTTTTCGTTCCATCTTTGAAGCATTTTGAAAAAATGGCTCTCTCAAAGTTCTTATCGAATGGGTTTGAGGAAAATAGGGCATGGAGAAGGGGGCCAGTTGCCCTCCAATCTCTTTTGACTCTTAAAAAGCGAACTAGAACTTTCAATTTCCAATAAAATGAACCCTCTCCGAAGTTTATACGAGCATACCTTTCATAAGAACTATATATGCCCCCCAGAGCAAGACTTACCATGCTTGCCCCGGGCCCTGGAGGTTGCATCGACACAGGAGTTTTTCTTATCTGAACTTTGAACTATTTTTAACGAAATGACCATAAGTAAGGTAGTTCCTGTTATATGATCTTTGAACTATTTTTAACGAAATGGCTACCTCAAATGTGTCATCAAATGTATTTGGGGATAAAGGGCTTGAGGAGGGGGGGCTAGTTGCCCTCCGATCAGTTTTGACTCTTAAAAAGGGCACTAGAACTCTCGATTTCCAATCGAATGAACCCCCTTTGAAGTTTATACGACGACCCCTTCTATATGAAGTGCCTCTGGGAAAAAATAAATGGAGTGCGGGGGGAGACTAGTTGCCCTACGATTACTTTTGACTCTTAAAAAGTGAATTACAACTTTTAATTTCCAATCAAATGAGCCCTCTATGAAGTTTATACGACCATCCCTTCCATAACAACCATATATGCCCCCAGGGCATAACTTACCACGTCTATTCCCGGGTCCTGGGGGACTGTGTCGACACCGGATTTTTTGTTATTGGAACTTTGAACTATTTTTAACAAAATGTCTATCTCAAAATTTTTATCTGATGTATTTAGGGCGTGGAGGGGGGCTAGTTGCCCTCCGATCTCTTTTAATTCTCAAAATATGAACAAGAAGTTTCAATTTACAATCAAATGAGCCCTCTTCGAAGTTTATACGAGCATCCCTTCCATAAGAACTATATATGCCCCCAGAGCATTACTTACAACGCCTGCCTCCGGGCACTGGGGGTTGCGTCGACACAGGAGTTTTTCTTATCTGACCTTTGAACCATGTTTAACGAAATGGCTATTTTAAAAATTTTATCGGATGGGCTTGGGGGAAAAAGGATGTGTGTGTGGGGGAGGGGGGCTAGTTGCCCTCGGATATCTTTCGACTCCTAAAAAGTGAACTAGAACTTTCAATTTCCAATCAAATGATAACTCTCTGAAGTTTATACGAGCATCTCTTTCATAAGAACCATATACGCCCCCAGGACAACACTTACAACGCCTACCCCCCGGGCCCTGGGGGATGTGTTGACACCGGAGTTTTTGTTATCTAATTTTTGAACAATTTTTAAAAAACTGGCTATCTCAAACTTTTTAGAGGATTGGTTAGGGGCTAAAGGGTGGGGGGTGGGGTAGTTGCCCTTAAATCTCTTGAATCTTAAAAAGTTAACTAGAACTTTCAATTTCCAATGGAATGAGCTATCTATGAAGTTTGTACGAGCATCCCTTTCATAAGAACCATACATAACTTTAGGGCATAACTTAGAGCGCCTTCCCCGGGCCGTGGGGGGTTGTATTGACATCGAAGTTTTTCATATCCGACCTTTGAACTATTTCTAACAAAATGTTTATCTCAAAATTTTATCAAATGGGTTTGGAAAAAGAAGGCGTTGGGGGGGTAGTTGCCCTCCAATCTCTTTTGACTATTAAAAAGTGAGCTCGAACTTTCAATTTCCAATCAAATGAGCACTCTCTGAATTTTATACGAGCGTCCCTTTCATATGAACAATATATGCCCCAAGACTTTACTTACAACGTCTGCCCCCGGGCCCTTGTGAGTTGTTGACTTTTGAACAATTTTTAACTTTATGGCTATTTCAAAATTTGCATCGGATACATTTGGGGAAAAAGGGACGTAGGGGGGGCTAGTTGTCCTCCAATCTCTTTTGAATCTCAAAAACTGAACTAGAACTTTCAATTTCCTATCAAATGGGCCCTCTCTGAAGTGTTTACGAGCATCCCTTCCATAAGAACCATATATTCCCCCAGGGCATAACTTACAACGCCTGCCCTTGGGCCCTGGGAGGCTGTGTTGGCCCCGGAGTTTTCGTTATATGGTCTTTGAAAATTAAAAAAAAAACGGTTATCTAAAAGTTCTTATGGGATGGATTATAGGAAAAAAGGGCGTGGAGGGGGGTCGGGGTGCTAGGTGCTCTCCAATCTCTTTTGACTCTTAAAAAGTGAACTAGAACTTTCAATTTCCAATCAAACGAGCCCTCTTTGAAGTTTATAAAAGTATCCCTTCCATAAGAACAATGTATTTCCCCAGGGCATAACTTACAACGCCTGCCCCGGGCCCAGGGGGGGGGCTGTTGACACCGGAGTTTTTGTTATATAATCTTCAAACTATTTTTAACAAAATAGCTATCTCAAAATTTTTATCGGATGCATTTGGGCAAAAAAGGGTGGGGGGGGGCTTTTTACCCTCCGATATCTTTTGACGCTTAAAAAGTGAATCGGAACTTTCAATTTCCAAGCAAATGAGCCCTCTCTGAAGTTTATAAGAGTATTCCTTCCATAACTTATAATCCTTACTCTTAAGCCTGTGGGGGGAGTGTCCTGCTCAAAGATTTAATTTCCAGAACTTTCAACTACGTTGAACAATGTGGCTATATCAAAATTTTGATTTGATGTGTTTGGGGATGTGGTGGGCATGGAAGGGGTGTCAGTTGCCTTCCAGTCACTTTCAACTATTAAAAAGGGCACTAGCCATTTAAATTTCCAATCGAATGAACCCTTTTTGAAGTTTCTACGACATCGCTTACTATAAAACCTTATGTACCCCCAGGGCATAACTCACAACCCTTGCCCTGAGGGTTGAGGGGGGGGGGACATCCTCAAAGACCTAATTTCCAGAATTTTTAACTACGTTGAATAAAATGGCTATCTCAAAATTTTGATTCGATGTGTTTGGGGAAAAGGTGGGCGTGAGAGGGGGGTTAGTTGCCCTCCAATCACTTTTGACTGTTAGAAAGGGCACTAGCCCTTTGAATTTTCAATCGAAGTAGCCCTTTTTGAGGTTTCTACGACAAAGCTTTCTATAAAAAGCTTATATTCCCCCAGGGCATAATTTACAACCCTTGCCCTGAGGGCTGTGGGGGGAGTGTCCTCCTTAAAAATATAATTTGTATCTGGAAATCAAATACGTAGAACAAAATGGCTATCTCAAAATGCACCCTTAAAAAGGGCACTAGAACACTCGATTTTCAATCGAATGGGAACGATTATGGAACGATTGGGTTTATGCGACGACGCCTTCCACACGAAGTGCCTCTGGGAAAAATTATAATCATTAATAATAATAAATAATAAAACATTGAAGCCGTATGACCTATGCTATAGGCAACGCTATAGCGATGGCTCTGATATAGCAGATTTTGCTCATATCTACGTCCTCCATATAAATTCCACCATCAGCAATTTCCAAATGTCACTAAAAATGGCACTTTTGGTGCCGTGTCTAAAGTGGAAAAGCTGGGGCTATTGGGCTAGCATAACTTATAAGAGTGATGTTTAATGGTTCATTTGAAAGCTATTCCTCATATATACGTTCTTTTTAATCAATTTTACCATCCGTATGCGCAATATAGCACTCAAAACAGCACTTTTGGTGGCAATGTTTAAGTGGAAAAGCTCTGATGTACAAAACTGTCACTATTGTAATGTTATGCTCTAGAACCCTCAATTGGAGGTTTACAAGAACCCTTCCCGCACACTCCCCCTCCCTGCCCCCTTAGTAAGTTTCATAAATCATCTGCTTATCAGTAAGTTACTGAAACATTAGCAGGCTACCACACCATCGTAGATAGATGTTTAATGCCTCAAATAAAAGCTATTGCTTTTATTTGCTAGGTTTTTAAAAATTCTACCATCTATTAGATTTCAATGTTAACTAGTGTCTGGGGGAGTTTGCAATGAACTATGTGTCATGATTGAAGCATTAGCTGCAGCTTAGTAAGGAGCGAACGACAACCCATAATAAATAAAAGTTAAAAAATGTTAAAGCGGTCTTTTTTTCTTCTTCTTTCTTCCAGACCTCGTGGGTTATTATAACATCATAGAGAGATGCTTAGTAGTTCACTCAAAAGCTATTTCTCATATGTACGTGGTTTATATGAATTCTGCCGTCTTCAAGTGCCATATGGCACGAAAAAGGCACTTTTTATTTCATTTCTCGAGGGGTGCGGCTAGCGGGCTACCAGAACATCTTAGATAGGTTTTTGATAGCACATATAAAAAAATTGCTCCTGTCTACGTTCTTGCTATATATTCGACCATCAGCAAGTTTCAAATGGCGCTAAAAACGGCACTTTTGGTACCATGTCTAAAGTAGAAAAACTGAGGCTCACAACAACAAACTAATCTATAACACTTTTCGTAGTCTTACAGGAGCTGTGATATCAGTAGCTTTCAGTGTACAATTAAAATTATTTTAAAAACTTAGTCATAAAAATAATAAGTTTACAGTCATTAAACAGCATAAAAATAATGAATTGATTTATCGGGTAACAACTTGGTCTCACCTAGTATTACTCGAAATGAAGAGCATATCCATAATATGAACTCTGGAGATCCAGTTATTTCTCGCTATAAAACGGCGAATTTTAGGTTGTGATACAAATTTTAAAGCAAGTCTGTAGTCTTAATTCTTGTAAGATTCCTTCACTTCGAACTTGTCTACAAAATAATCATAAAATGTCTTTTTCCGATCCAAAATGACAGTCAGTCATTGAACTGGGATCATTGTGCAGAAGTGATGCCAAATTAAACGAAAAAATAAATAAATAAAGCAACAATCTAAAAATGCTTTACTTTTATGCTGTTAAAAGTGCCCTTAAATGTTTTATTTTTACCGTACCAAAACTCTTACATTGCTTTGTGTTTTCAGTAAAGCGCTAGTTTTCTGTAATCCTACAAACATAGGGAAATATCACCAGTTGATTCATTCGCACTAGTTTTATTGATATATGTTAAATAGGCAGTGAAGTAATAATTTTTGTTCGTTTAAGTTTCAACTTCGCTCTTTACTTCCCTAGGAAAAACTTTGATTTTTTAAATTAATCTCTGCTCATTTTTTATTAAAATTTAGTTTAGGAACAACACTGCCATTACGGAATAACTTTTGTTCGTTTTAAGTTTTAATGTTGCTCCTTAGTTTCAGCTCAAAACTTACTTTTTTATATAGTTTCTAATCACCACCAATATAGGGAAAAATAGTGTCTTTTCTTTTTGTATTTTTTTTTTTACGAAGAAACAGACCTTTAATTCTTTGTTTTAAAAAAAATTTAATTTAGTAGCACTTAAAAAAGTAGCTCCAGGCGACTAACTTCGACACAAAAGATTAACTAAGCGGACAGGTTTGCATATCGACATGCTTGTGGGAAATTTTGCTAGCTCAACAGAAATGTGCCTTTAGGCTTAGGGAGTTATTTGACCTGTCCCTAAATAGAAAAGTCATTCATTACTTACTAAACTGAAACAATTAAAAACAATAGTTTATATACGAAATAAAATAAAACTACATATTGTTAATAATCTAATTCTTTTCAAAGCAGAAGCGCAAGCTAGTCTCTTTGACCTTCTTGGAACCAGTTCATTAGCGTTGAATGAACTAACACTTGGACAGAGGTTAACTACATCGGGTGAATTGAACTTTATCAGATTTTAATAAATTATCGTAGATAGAGTTCAAACCAAATTCACCTGTGTCACGATTTAAAGCTATATTCTTGAATATTTTTTTTTTTAATTTCAAGAGTTTCACGAAAATTTTGCTTTAAACCCTGGTCCCTAGAAATCAAAGAGAAATTATCGAACAAAATAAAATCGTCTGGAAAATTAAAAATATGTTTCGAAAGGACTGAAGTTAAATCTTCAGCTCTCGTTTTAAAGCCGATGAAATAAAATATTTATGCTGTAATAATCTCATGTCCAAATTCTGGTTAGTACGTCCCATCTATGAGCTTCTGCAAGTACATGGGATCTGATAGACCCCACTTTCTTCCCCAATGATGTTAGATCCTTCCCAGAATTTTGAAAACTACCCAAACTATTATTACTCTTTAAAGTAATCCTTCTTTTAATATACAACTTTGAGTGGTTCCAGAACCACACGCCTACACTTCTCCAGCCACTAAGTGGCAAGGGGTTGGGGTCAGGAGCGTAATTTCCTATGGGACAGAGGGAGCAACTGCCTCTCCCAGACCACAGTTTTCCCCCAGACCCTAGTCCCCCCAGGTGAAATTTACTTTCTCCAAAAATGTTGTCAAAATTAAGATAAGCCTGCATAATTCAGTGGTGGATCCAGGGGGAGCGAAAGGCGGCCCCCCTCTAACATAGTCTAAAGTAGTGTAATTTACTTAATTAACGCAAATTTGCGGTAATTAAACTGGATCCTAACGCAAGTTTATCGGATCAACCTATTTTGCCCCCCTCCCTAAACAATCCTGGATCCGCCCCTGGCATAATCCAAGCATCCACTGAAACAGGTCTGTTTTCTTTAGTACATCTTTACTTTTTTTATTACTAAATGACGTGTTTTGTAGTTTTCTCTGTCATTTTCACTTGGTTTGGAAAAATTAGCTCCAGATTTTACACAACCACCCCCCCCCCCCCCCCCACATGGTGTTTTGACAGAATTACGCCATACGTTGGGGTATGGATTTAGTGATCTACTAATAATGTCGTTGCAGACCATGAACTGGATTACGTCTATTCCCTTTCGAATCAAAATGCTTGACAAAATACCTTCCTGGGTTATGCTTTAAAAAATGAATGCCTCACATCATAGGCAGCGCGCTAGCGCTGCCTAAGTAAAGAACGATGTGTGCAAAATGTGTTTTTTTTTCTTCAGCCGGGCGCTTCGTATCGAAGGAGTTGTCGTAGAAACTTCGAAAAGGGCTCAATCGGTTGGAAATTGGAGTGGCTAATGCCCTTTTTAATAGTCAAAGGTGATTGGAGGGCAACTAGCCCCCCCCCCACGCCCATCATTCCCCCAAACACATCCAATCAAAATTTTGAGATAGCTATTTTGTTCAGCGTAATTGATTTCTAGATAGAAAAAATTAAATAAAAAAAAACAAGTTTTTTTAACTGAAAGTAAGGAGCGACATTAAAACTTAAAACGAACAGAAATTACTCCGTATATGAAAGGGGCTGTCCCCTCCTCAACGCCTCGCTCTTTACGCTAAAGTTTTTTATTGTTTAAAAAAAATAGAGTTGTGAGAAAGTCAAACTTTAGCGTAAAGAGCAAGGCGTTGAGGAGGGGACAGCCCCTTTCATATACGGAATAATTTCTGTTCGTTTGAAGCTTTAATGTCGCTCCTTACTTTCAGTTAAAAAAACTTGTTTTTTTTATTTAATTTTTGAACGTTTTTGAATAAATGCAGGTTTTGATCTTGGCTCACCGTACATGAATAATTAAAACAAAATTTGCATATTAATTTACTTTTATTTGGTTAAATGGTTTTCTCGAAACGTTTTTATTAGTAGTAAATATACGTAACTTACGAATTAACTTACATAACGAACTTCTATATTCATATATTTTTAATACGTATATTAGGGGGTTCGCCCCCTAGTCAATACCTTGCTCTTTAAGCGAAAGTTCAAATTTTGTTCCAATTCTTTAAAAATGACCGCTTAATCACAAAGGCCGTTAACTAGAATAAATAGCTCTTATGAAAGTACTAAAAAACCTCTGGCTTAAAGAGTGAGGTATTGACTAGGGGGTGAACCCAATCATATATGTAATACTTTCTGTTCGTTTAAAGTTTTGATGTTGCTGCTGTTGCAGTTGAAAAACTTGTTTTTTTATATTTAATTTCTGATCTTTTTTTAAATAATGCTGGGAAGTCCGGCGTCCCCTTCATAGTAATGTCCCTTCCCCCATGAAAACTTCCTTCATGGAAAGATCCTCATACATAGCCCCCGACCCCAGGCACGTACGTAGGAATTTGTTTCGGAGGGGGGGGGGCGATTTGTTTCGGGGGGGGGGGCCAAATCCTTCAAACCCATTATTCTGTGAGAAAAATCAGAAAATTATGGGAAATGAAAAAAATCGTGAGATTTCGGGGGGGGGGAGCCGGGCCCGGAGAACCTCCCTGCGTACGTCCCTGCCCGACCGCCCCCCCCCCCCACTACCAGGAAAAATCTCCCCTGAAAACGTCTGTACTGTATACTTCCCAATAACCGATACTATATGTTAACATTGGGTAAAGTTCATAACTTTCAGCCCTCCTCCCGGGAACTTCGGGGGATTAAGTCTTCCTAAAAGACACACTTATAATATTTTCGAACATGCTGAACAAAATGGTTCTCTCAAAATTTTGATCAAGTGACTTTGGGAAAACAATGAGCGTGGGAGGGGGCCTAGTTGCCCTCCATTTTTTTGGTCACTTAAAAAGGGCACTAGCACTTTTAATTTCCATTCCAGTGAGCACTCCCACGATATTCTAGGACCACTGGGTCGATACGATCACCTCAGGGGAAAAAAATGAAATAAAATAAACACGCACCCGTGATCTTTCTTCTGGCAAAAAATGCAAAATTCCACATTTTTGTAGATAGGAGCTTCAAACCTCTACAGTAGGGTTCTCTAATACGCGGAATATGATGGTGTGATTTTAATTCAGGTTCTATAACTTTTAGGGGGCCTTTCTCCCTTTTTTCGAAAATCAGCCAAAATTTCTCAGGCGCGTAACTTTTGATGGGTAGGATTAAACTTGATGAAACTTATGTATTTGAAATCAGCACTAAAATTCGATTCTTTTGATGTATCTATTTGTATCAAAATACCGTTTTCTAGAGTTTCGGTTACCATTGAGCCGGGTCCCAATAACCAATACTATATGTTAACATTGGGTAAAGTTCATAACTTTCAGCCCTCCTCCTGGGGGCTTCGAGGGATTAAGTCATCTAAAAGACATAGTTATAATATTTTCGACCATGCTGAACAAAATGGCTATCTCAAAATTTTGATCAGATGACTTTGGGAAAAAAAATGAGCGTGGGAGGGGGCCTAGTTGCCCTCCATTTTTTTGTCACTTAAAAAGGGCGCTAGAACTTTTAATTTCCGTTCCAATGAGCCCTCCCAAGATATTCTAGGACCACTGGGTCAATACGATTACCCCTGGGAAAAAACAAAACAAAAAAAACAAATAAACACGCATCCGTGATCTTTCTTCTGGCAAAAAATGGAAAATTCCACATTTTTGTAGTTAGGAGCTTGAAACCTCTACAGTAGGGTTCTCTGATACGCTGAATATGATGGTGTGATTTTCATTAAGGTTCTATAACTTTTAGGGGGTCTTTCCCCCTTTTTTCGAAAATCAGCCAAATTTTCTCAAGCGCGTAGCTTTTGATAGGTAAAATTAAACTTGATGAAACTTATATATTTGAAATCAGAATTAAAATCTGATTCTTTTGGTGTATCTATTGGTATCAAAATTCCGTTTTTTAGAGTTTCGGTTACCATTGAGCCGGGTCGCTCCTTACTTACAGTTCGTTACCACGAACTGTTTGAAATATGTTTTTGAGGAGGACACTCCCCCACAACCCTCGGGGCAAGGGTTTTAAGTTATGCCCTGATTGCATATAAGAAAGATATTGGCACAATGAATGTACTATGTATTATTTTTTCCTTTAGAGCAGGGCAGTTCACATGGAAGGGGTCGTCGTAGAAACTTCAAAAGGGGGTCATTTGATTGGAAATTGAGAGTTCTAGTGCCCTTTTTAATAGTCAAAAGTGATTGGGGGGCAACTAACACCCCCCACGCCCATAATTCCCCCAAACACATCCAATCAAAATTTTGAGATAGTCATTTTGCCCAGCGTAGTTGATTTCAAAATAGAAAAAATGTTTTTGAGGAGGACACTCTCCCACAACCCTCGGGGCAAGGGTTTCAAGTTATGCCCTGGGGGTATATAAGGTTTTTATAGAAGGCGTTGTCGTAGAAACTTCAAAACAGGCTCATTCGATTGGAAATTCGAAGGACTAGTACCCTTTTTAATAGTCAAAAGTGATTGGAGGGCAACTAGCCCTCCCCCAGGCCCATCGTTCCCCCAAACACATCCAATCAAAATTTTGAGATAGCCATTTCGTTCAGCGTAGTTGATTTCCAGATAGAAAATATATTTTGAGGAGGACAATCCCCCGAAACCCTCAGGGCAAGGGTTTTAAGTTATGCCCTGGGGGCATATGAGGTTTTTATAGAAGGCGTTGTCGTAGAAACTTAAAAAAAGACTCATTCGATTGGAAATTCAAAGGGCTAGTGCCATTTTTAATAGTCGAAAGTGATTGGAGGGCAACTAGCCCCCTCCCCCCACGCCCATCATTTCCCCAAACACATCCAATCAAAATTTTGAAATTGCCAATTTGTTCAGCGTAGTTGATTTCCAGATAGAAAATATGTTTTTTAGGAGGACACTCCCCCACAACCCTCGGGGCAAGGGTTTTAAGTTATGCCCTGGGGGCATATAAGGTTTTTATAGAAGGCGTTGTCGTAGAAACTTCAAAAAAGGCTCATTCGATTGAAAATTCAAAGGGCTAGTGCCTTTTTTAATAGTCGAAAGTGATTGGAAGGCAACTAGCCCCCCCCCCATTCACGCCCATCATTTCCCCATACACATCCAATCAAAATTTTGAGATAGCCATTTTGTTCAGCGTAGTTGATTTCCAGATAGAAAATATTTTTTTGAGGAGGACACTCCCCCACAGCCCTCAGGGCAAGGGTTTTAAGTTATGCCCTGGGGGCGTATGATGTTTTTAAAGAAGGCGTTGTCGTAGAAACTTCAAAAAAAGCTCATTCGATTGGAAATTCAAAGGGCTAGTGCCCTTTTTAATAGTCGAAAGCGATTGGAGGGAACTATCCCCCCCCCACGCCCATCATTTCCCCAAACACATCCAATAAAAATTTTGAAATAGCCATTTTGTTCAGTTGATTTCCACATAAAAAAATATATTTTTGAGGAGGACACTCCCTCACAACCTTCAGGGCAAGGATTATAAGTTATGCCCTGAGGGCATATAAGGTTTTTATTGAAATATTTGTCGTAGAAACTTGAAAAAGGGCTCATTCGATTTGAAATTCAAAGGGATAGTACTCTTTCTAATAGTCGAAAGTGATTTGAGGGCAACTAACCCTCCTCTCATGCCCACCTTTTCCCCAAACACATTCAATCAAAATTTTTGTATGGCCATTTTATTCAACGTAGTTGAAATTTTTGGAAATTAGGTCTTTAAAGATGACAACCCCTCTCCCCACAGCCCTCAGGGCAAGGGTGGTAAGTTTTTATTGAAAGCGTTGTCGTAGAAACTTCGAAAGGGCTCATTCAATTGGAAATTGAAAGGGCTAGTGCCTTTTTTAAAAGTTGAAAGTGAGTGAATAGTGACTAATGTCCCTCTCACGCCCACCATTTTCCAAAACACATCCAATCAAAATTTTGAGATATTAATTTTGTTCAACGTAGATGAACGTTTTGGAAATTAGGTCTTTTAGGATGATAACCCCCTAACAGCCCTCGGTGCAAGGGTTGTAAGTTATGCCCTGGGGGCATATAAGGTTTATATAGAAAGTTGTTGTATAAATCATAGGCAGCAGGATCGCGCTGCCTAAGTAAAGAACGGGGACACTCGAGAACGAGACAAGAAATGGGGACTAAGTAAAGAGGAGGACACTCCCCCACAACCCTCAGGGCGAGGGTTTTAAGTTATGCCCTGGGGGTATGTAAGAACAATGTTGGCACAATGTATTATTTATTAATTTTTTCCTTTAGAGCAGGGCACTTCGTATCGAAGAAGTTGTTGTATAAACTTCGAATAGCACTCATTCAATTGGAAATTGGAGTGGCTTTTGCCCTGTTTAGTAGTCAAAAGTGATTGGAAGGTGACTAACACCCCTTTCACGCCCACCATTTCCCAAACATATCCAATCAAAATTTTGAGATAGCGATGTTGTTTAACGAAGTTGAAAGTTCTGGAAATTCGGTCTTAGAGGATGACAACCGCCCTAGCAGACCTTACGGTAAGGGTTGTAATTTATGCCCTGGGGGCATATAAGGTGTTTATAGAAAGCGTTGTCGTTTCCAAAAAGGATCATTCGATTTGAAATCGAAAGGTCTAGTGCCCTTTTTAATAGTCAAAAGTGATTGGAAGGCTTGACATTTTTGTAGTAAAGATCGAAGTGGATATAATGTATTATTTTTTGTTGTTGTTGTTGTTTAGACCAGGGCACTTCGTATCGAAGGAGTTGTCGTGGGAACTTCGAAAAGGTGTCATTCGATTGAAAATAGAAAGGGCTGATGCTCTTTTTAATAGTCGAAAGTGATTTAAGGGCAACTAGTCCCCCTTCCACTCCCACCCTCCCACGCCAACCCTCCCATTTCTGCTCTTAAAATTTAACCAAATCAAAATAGCGCAAGTGTATCCACACTATCAAAGAAAGTAAACAGATTTTTTTTTGCAAATGGTATCAAGTTTTCCATTTCAGGTCAACTAGAGGAGGTATGAAACTAAATTAAACAGCACTATTTGTGTCCAGATTTTTAAAAGGGTGTATGTTGTTCAAAATTGCTGAAAAAAATTCTCCAGCATACAAATAGCAGGCCAAACTATAAAGTCTTAAAAAACGAAAAGATTTAAAGTATTATTATGTTTTTCCCTGAAAAGACTATGTCAATATAAAACGAACAGAAATTAATATAAAATTTTTTTTCCACAAAATGAGTTTTTCAAAGAAAAGTAAAGAACTCCATTAAACAAAAAATGAGCAAAAATAAAATCAAATAATCTACCAAGCGAGAAACTACCACAAATCAGCATCGATAAATAAATGAAACCCAAAACGAACAGAAATTACAATAATTAACCGAGTCAAACTCAAAACGAGCAGAAATTAACATAAGTTGGGCGCAAAACCCCTATGCCTTCTCAAGGCCAGAACAAAATTTGCACTTTACTGAAAAATACAAATGAATGTGCACTGTCAGTTTAATATAAATATACTGATATTTAGTAATCAAAATGTTAATATTATTTGTTTTATTAAAGTTATAAAAGTAAAAACATTTGTATTAATTTTTCATTTTATTAACTATACATTTTCAATTGGTAATACTTGATAAATAGTTGAGCAAGTGTTAACGAAAAATGTGCCTGCCTGTCTATTATCTTGACTGTAGCATAAAAACAAGGAGAAAAAAAAATTGTTGATAGAGGAAAGGATACAAACCTGCAAAGTATTTCAAGAGTATTTGCAGATATTTTGCTTCGGGAAAGACCAAGAAACTCCAAGAAATACTGTGAAAACTGTAAAAAACAAGTAGAAAATAATTATTTGAGTAGATTTTGTAATAGATAAATAGTTTTAGCCTTACTTTTGGTGAAAAGCGACACTTTTTTTTACAAAAATATATATCCATTAGGGAAATATATCGTTTATGTCAAAATTTGCAAAATATGTCCTATTTATGTCCCAAATTTTAAAAATGTGTCCCTTATTTATTATTTCATTGTCTCCCAGCACATAGGAATATGTCCTTTGGACATAAAATAGCCTATGTTCATTTTGCAACCGTGGTTGGCAGTTTATTCATTCATGTACTTAGAATTTAGAATTGACAAAAATGCCACCTATGATTATTCCATACTAAATTCCCAAGATCTTGTTTAGCTAGAAGAGTTTAGACTCCCAAAATTTGATTTGTTGGCTGTTGTTGTTAGTTTAGATTGTATTGTAGGCTTTTGAAGCTAAGATACAAAGGGTGAGTAACTAACTTACAGATTTTTTTCAGGTGTTTATCCACAAATAATGCTTACTTAGGCTCCCAACTCAACTGTGGCTCATTTAACTCAATCCCATTCCAATCAAACTGCAAAGCAAATTTTTGATCAGAATGAGCAACTCATATTTTGAACTTATGCTCTTTCCAAATGTAATAGCCTAATAATTTTTGTCGAAAATGAATTTTATCCCCATATATACCAGTTCAGGGTATATATTTGCACATTAGGGGGTTGGGGGGGGGGAGGAGGAGTTTAAACTTACCTCTCATTTACATCAGAAATAAAATTTACCCCCACCCTGGAAAATTCATTTCCAACAAAATGATTATTATATTTGGAAAGAGCATAAAAAAGGCATCAAGTGGTATTTTTTTACATTATTTGTAAGTCAATAGCCTAATATGAACAACAAAATATTTACCCCAAAAAGAATTCTCAGGCCCTAGTTTTTGTGATAGATTCATTCCTGGAAGTGTCTTTCAATTTGTAGAAGTTCTGGGGTTAGCCTAATGGGTAAGTTTGACAAGTTTTTGTTTGTTAGCTAACATAATTAGTTAATAAAAAGATAACCCTTTGATTCTCCATTTTTTGCTGTTTCATGGTATCTAAGCCATGTCCCTTAATGCCTGGTTAAAGCCCTATCCTAAGCCATATAGCCTTCAAAAACTTCAGTGATTTCAATTGGATTGTATTATTTTATTTTGTAGGGCCTATTTCTTTCTCATCAACAGTTGGTTGCATGGGTACCCATAAGAGGGGCAGGGAGCTTCATCCCCCCCCCCACTGGTTGAATGATTATCTTGTTATATTTATATTTTTGCTTTGACATCTATTATACAACTAGATCCCAGTGCTGCACTGATAAGGGAAGGTTGGCAGTGGTGGGGGGCAAAAAATAGCAGCTGCAGTGCACTGTTGGCACAATCATTGTTGACTGCAAACATTTATGTTTTGACCAGTTTCTCAAATCTCAGGTTTAACTTATATCAGATTTGGGCTTATTCACAAGTTGCTGGCTGGACATGGGTCTTCTTTGTTATTCATCAAGAGAAGCAGAAATCTGGTAGAAACAAAATCATAGTGGCATTTCAGAACCTCTTGCATAATAGTTGAAATGTCTAACAGCTATGTATTCCTAACAGAATTAATTATCAAAATTAGTAATATTTTTTTTCACCAAGCAACCATCACCATCAAGAAGAACTGTCACCATTTACATGACAGCTGGGTTGGTAGGAAAATCTTTCCCCTTAGTGTTCATACCATCAAACATCCAGAAGGATTTGGAAGGAAGAAACATCCAGAAGGGAGGGAGAAGGGGTATATCCCATCCAATCCAGATTGATTTGATAATAAAGGTCTGTTCTCTTAAATACAGACCAACCAATTGTTTTTTTAGCCCATGAAGCTGGTGGCACATTGCCACGCTCATCCAAGGTTCTAACTCCTGCCCCATCCTAGTTTCATTATTTCATTTGAGCTAAGGGGGGCTAAGCCACCTCTGTGGGCAACACAAAGTGGTCAGCTCACAGTTTCTTAACACCAATGTTCCTTCACAGTGATTAGCACAGGCCTCTCCCAAAATCAAAATAATAGTAAGAAGCAATTTTAAAGTTTTTAATAAATACAGGGGAGTTAAGTTTGAAAATAATCCACAGTTTTATTGCAAAAATGGGAACCAACCAGGTTTCATTTTTCCAAAAATACCAACCATAGCCACAAAATCCAATGATTTCACACAATTTTTTTTCACTAAACACCAACATCAGATTACTGAGCCTTTTGTTACCCATTGCTGTTCATAAATAGATTTTAATCAGGCTTAATTTAGAAAATATTCTCATTACAAGCCATTGTGAACAACAGAGTAATGAAGATTTGTAAAATTTTCAAAACTTCAGATCTTTTGGCCTATTGCCTAAAGAGTCAATATATCTTCTCACAAGATTTGTTTACAAAGCAAACAGGGTTGTGTCAATGCAAACTTCTTTGTAATGTGCTGCCACACTAGCTAGTCAGCTTGCATTGAGAAAGTGCAGCAGATCAAGATCTTGTGCAGAGATTGACTCTGACAGTGAAAGAGCATTTATGAAGCAGCTTTCAAATTCACAGCACAATATGTCTATCACAAGAAAATACTCCCTTCTGAAAGCATCTTTAGCTGATTCTTTCACTTCACTGTGGTCACTTTTTCATAAAGTCAACACAGTTACAAAAACAGGTAAGCTGGAAGCTACTTACTGTGCACACTTTGTTTTTTTTTCATGAGGAACCAGAATTCTGAAAGTTTTGCAAAAGGTCTTCAGTTATGAAACATTACATCAAAAGCTTTTTCAGTTTGCTTGTCAATAATTTTACCTTGCATAGCTGCAGTAAGACCAGTAGCTCTAGAGAAAACTAGGTCTACCACCTGCAGCTGCTCAAACAGAGATATTGTGGCAAAAACATTATTCTGCTAGATGAGGTGTAAATACAAATTTAAATGTCTGAAGACTGGTTTGCGAGTCTGTGGGCCTGAGCCCACATCTGAAGAATGTTTTGGTAATTGATGAAGCAGTCAAGATACAGTTGTATCTATTCAGTACCATGGGCGCCCCCCCCCCCCTGGCTGAATGATACTGCCTTAGTTTTATAATTTTTGTTCTGAAATTTGTATTATATAGCATTAAAAGTGTCAGTTAGACCAGGTTTGCCCCCCCCCCCACTGGAATTCAGCTTATGGAAGCCCATGTTCAGTACTTTGTTCATCAATATATATCAGTATACCAATCTTATAGTAGATGATTTCTCCAACTGAGGAACTGTTATGCCAGTGGCTTTCTGAGTATTAACAAACAGTTGGTAGTGTATATTGCTATTTGCAATAAAACATTACAGCTCTTGAAGAATGGAGGAGAAAGATGCCATTTGTCTAAACTTCTAAATACAAGCACCCAACAAAAGGTTGAGTCTATGAGTATGGTGGTGAATGTAAGTTGCATGTGGTACAACTGCCTTAATACCAGCTTGCATACCTGAATGTGGCTGCTCACAACGCTGGCTTGATATCCCTACCTGCACTGCCATCCTCTCACCCAGTGTTTTCAGTAAGCCCTGTGATTTTGCAGCCACTGTGAAATAGAATAGTCACACCTGAATAAGTGCAACCTCATCCCAGCACCACTAAGAAAACAAAATGCTTCAAGTAAGAAAGGAGGACAGAGCAAAAGTGCTTGCTGATACATCAGTGAGAGCCAAGATTGAAGCTGCCTATGCTACAAGGAAGGCAAAGAAGAGGTGGAAAAGAAAAAATTGAAGCAACAAAGGCAAGAAAAAAAGAAGCAGGCTGTGAAGAGATTTGGTGAGAAGATAGTACTGAGGGTAAAAATGAAACTGGAAAGGTTCAGACAGTGACTGTTGATGACAACCGAGACAGTTCTCTTGGGTAGGATCGTGGAAAGAAATGTGAACTCAGTTTTGATTTGGGTTGCAGTTGGCAACTTTGTAAAAACTCATCTATGAGGCCCATTAGGGAGAAGGAGTACCTACTGAAGAGGTCATTATGATGACTATGAGTGGTGGGAGAAGTAATGTGTGAAAGTGGCTAGAACAGCCAGATCATATCTACTACATGAAATAGGATTTAGGATAAAAATCCCCAGTACAGTACTTGGACAGTGTGTGACCTTTTACAAATGTTTTAACTAAAATGTATCTTCCCTAAACAAGGACATCAGGTTCTTAATCTTTGACCTGATGCAGATAGTAGGGATTGGCTGACTGCAATCTTATAGCCAAGTCTATTTAAATATGATTACTCTTTTTTACAACACATCTCAGAGATTGAATCTGTCCATGATTGAGATACTTCAATTTTAAGATCATTTGTTCAAGATTGGGCAGTAGCCTATTTTCTAACATTAGACTCCAGTTTAAAATTTGCAATTGCAATTAGGCCTCTACTGTCAACTGTCTGTATATTTAAAATAGTTACCATTATATATGGGTAAAATATTCAAATAAATGAAATATTTATTAAGAAAATTTAGACAGATTTAGTAGCAAAAAATAAATTTTCCAGGTGGTATAATAGATAGAACTATTGAGATAGTGATTAGGGAGACCTGCATTTGTAGTTTTCTTCCCAGTCATTTCTCTTGATGTCTGAAATAGGTCCCGGTCCTTTAATAGTCTGCTCCTAGTTATTACACCTCACAGTAGTTTTCTGACAAATAAGGAAACGCATTAATTGTTCTTGATGTTAAATCCAGAATTTAACAGTTTGGAACCTGAGAATTTTCAAAACATATCATTTCAAGTGATGCTGCTATGTCACAGAATCAAAACCTCAGTATTTACAAACACCTGCCTACGGCAAGGACTCAAGAAGTATTGATTCTTTGCTATACCAAGGTGTCTTGAAATAGAGAAGTCCTTAAATCTCTAGTTCCTACCTGGAATTTATTCTGGCGTCTGTTTGAAAGACAATTGTCTATTCAATGAATGTGCTACAAGAACTAGTGGGAATAAAAAATCACCCTGGAAGTGCAAGGAATTCTTAAAAACTATTTGTGTGCACACTTGTGTGTTAATTTTTGAAAACCACACTTGATTTCTAAGCAGGAAAATCGAAATCCTTAGCCACACGAGAAAAGAAAAGCTCCAACATTGTGGTTGAAGCAATAAAAAATTGGCTCAAATTAATTAAAAGTCAGCAGAACACTACCACCTCAGCCACCAGCAGTGTTACAACACTTTAGTGGCTTTCAACTGGGTCTCTTGTTGGCAGAGTTTGCAGCATGTGCCAATGTGGCAGTGGGGGTTCTCATACAACATTGGGAGTGTTGATTAGACGAGGTAAGCCCCCCCCCCCTAAAATTCAGCTTATGGGTGCCAAATGGCAATAAAAAAATGTTTTATATGCAGCCTAGATCTATATTGAGTTATTATGGGAGCTGGGATGCAATTATTATATTTGCAGAGAGAATTGAATGGCAAATCAAATAGTAGGTTATATCTCTGGACTAGCAAATTAACTGAAACTTAAACAAATTCCCCAAAACTGAATGTTAGAACAGGCTACTGAAAATGCACTTTGAAACTCCTTCAGGTGCATCTCAACATCTACCCTGCTAATTATAATTAGAGACATAGAAGTTGTAATTCTGTATATGGGTGATTTCAGGAAAGATGCATCATCAGGTTGAGTGAAATACAGAGATAAACTGCTTATTTAAAGAATTGGTAATTTCTCACCTTGAATACCTTAAACTGCAGCTTGGAGCAATCTAAGGATTTTTCCTTATGAAGCTACAGAGTTGATCTTAAAAGGTGTTTTAATTGTTGTTTAGCAACCAGGTGCAGTTTGATGATTGGTAGCTTCCCAGTTGAGTTTACACTCTCTCAAGGACCAGTCAGCATCCAGCTTTTGTATGAAAATGTCAACAGATTCAGCAGTAACTATGTCTTCAGAGTCTATTCCAACCATTGATGATTCTACTGGAAAAGAATTATTTTAAATGACCTTACCTTAAATTGTACTTGCTAGTAATATGTAGACTGATTAAGAAGCTTCAGCTGATTACTTCTGGCTCTTGAATCAGGACCAATAGTAACAAACTTGTAAAAATTGTAACAAACCTCTGCCAATGGGCCTCAACTTGGACACTAGAGTTTAACCCAAGCAAATGTAAAGTTTTACATCTTGGACTGAACAACCCTTGCCATAGCTACCATATGTTGGACTCTACTGGTGCTATAACACCCATCCAAAGCGCAGAGGAAGAACGTGATCTCGGGGTAATCATAGATAATAAGCTGAAGTTCCATAGTCACTGCCGAACTCAAGCCGCAAAGGCAAACAAGATCCTAGGCCTAATCAAGCGATCAGTGACTAGTCGCCACCCCAGGGTCATTAAGAAGCTTTACACAGCCCTTGTCCGCCCTCATCTTGAGTTTGGGATGGCAGTTGCAAACCCCCACTTTAAATGCGATGCAGAGTTGCTTGAAAAAGTCCAGAGTAGAGCTACTAGGCTCCCATTTGCCAACCAACAAATCCCATATGAGCAACGCCTAGAAAAGCTTGATTTGCAAACTCTGACCTACCGTAGAAAAAGGGGGGACGTAATTTTGGCATATAAGTTGATGAACAGCAGTGTTATCAAGCCCATTCTCGAACAGGACCAGTCTAGCAGAGCGCGAGGTAACCCCATAAAACTCCGCCAAAGATTCAGCAGAAAGCGTGAGAAATACAACTTCTTCACCAATCGCGTTGTTCCGTTGTGGAATTCACTGAGCGATTCAACTGTTTCCGCAGCTTCAGTTAACAGCTTCAAGACTGGCGTTGACCATGACTGGAGGAACAAGCCATGGAGGACGCAGTGGGATGAGCCTGCATCCACCACTAGGGTCTATTAGTGTGTGATATTCAACTGTCCTGTATACGTGTAGGATGTGATGATCCACTAATGAATTGTGCAACGAACTCCTGTCAATACTACCTGGCGACATCTACAGGTTCCTGCAACCTTAGTCGCTAGAAGATGCGATTTAAGGTAATTTAAGGTAATAGTAGGATTTAATGCTGGGAGAGTGTTAGCCTTCTTTGATCTATTGGTTAGAATGGCATCACCTCTGTTTTTTCTGTATACAAGTGTTTAGTCTTGGCTTAGCTAGTTTTGTAGAGTGGGAAAGTTCCAACATGCTGGATACCACTGCAGTGGTACATCTTCCAGAACTTGTTTGTTCTTTTTTTAAACATGGGGAGTCTATAGACATCCAATTTCAAGCTTGGGATGAACACATCCTTTATACAGACGACTAATTCCTTTGGGAGAAGTGGAAAGGGTATGCCTGATCAGCCCCAGAGCTGAACTAGCATTAGCAGCTGACTTCTTATCATGGGTACTGAATTTTAGTTTATGTCCATGGTGACTCCAAGATCTTGCTCATTGTTTACATAGGAAATTGGGTAGACTGAGAGAAAATAAGGGCAACAAGGATTTATTTGGCCAAAGTGAATGACATGGCACTTGGCAACAATGAATTCAAGAAGCCAAGCCTCAGCCCACTGACCAAGCAGTCTAAGGTTATTTGTAGAAGGTGTGATCCTCTCACTGAATTACAACAAGCTGCCTGTATGCATGTTGTCAAAAGAACATAACAGTAATATCTTAGGAAGGGTTTGGTGTTTGAAGTTGAAACTAACAGGGCTTGTTGTAGGGGATGTTGGACTTACCAAAAGAAAATATTTGCATTCTAGTGCTACTGCTTCTATTCATACTACTACTACTGTCACTGAAGCTGAGACTGCTATTATTAATTCTACTGCTTCTACCATTACTGCTTCTACTAAAACTAAAAGTATTAAGGCAAAAAATTTGGAAGCATTGAGACTGTATGGAACTAAATCAAAACATAGCCCACTATTCCCATGCAGTTTTTCAAGAGGACAAATCAGAAATGCTTCAGGAACAGCTGATGGTATTAAGTTGAAACTTTCACTATGTGTTAAAAGGATGTTGAAGAAACCAAAGGCACTATGTGCATACGCCTACTATTGCTACTATCACCTTAAATTGCACTTGGTAGCAAATTTAATGAATCATATGTCCACCAGTTTCAGTGATGACAGATAGTCCTCTGTGGGGTCCCAAGCAGCCGTTCATGGTTTATTGAGCTGCTCTATCCACTGATGCCTTGAATGCCTACATGCTTTTAGATGTCACTGTTTTTTCACTAAGGGAAATCCACAAGCTGACACTCTATTTGAAAAGAATTTGTTCCTTAGTCTGGTATTTGCTTGTTTCTGGAAAAGCTAGGTGCAAGGGTGATATTGAGTTCTCTCTGAATTGTCCAGTTGGAAAAGGTCAGGAATGGTATCCTCAGCATTTAGAAGCTTGTATGTTGTTATCACATCACTTCATTTGTGTCTACACATTAGAGATGGTATTCTGAGCTTATAGAGATGGAATAAATATGGGACATCACATAGGCCTTTAATACATTTAGTTGCTCCCCTCTGGACTGATTTCATTGCTGCTTGGTTAGTCTTGTTGATTGAGCATGCAACACACATTCCAAATTCTAGTCTTGGTTGAACTAGACTCTTATACAGCTTAGTAATAATATTTGGAGATCTGCTAGCGAACATTCTTTTGATTAAGCCAAGTGTCTGATTAGCCTTTGCAATAACTGCTTGTGCATGAATAT
Organism: Artemia sinica; assembly: GCA_027921565.1. Lineage (NCBI taxonomy): Eukaryota > Metazoa > Arthropoda > Branchiopoda > Anostraca > Artemiidae > Artemia > Artemia sinica. The sequence continues at coordinate 2,161,449 of JAPEVW010000025.1, read as the reverse complement.
GGAAATTCAACTTGTCATCTACCAGGACACTAAGATATCTCTCTGGATTGCTGCTGGAAATAGCTTTGCAAGACCCATCACTACAATTCATATGGTACTGAGTGTGTGGGTTTTTCTTCCCCAAGTGAAGAGTCTTGTATTTTTCTGCATTGAATTCAAGCTTCCAAATATTAGTCCAGGGAGTGAATGCATCAAGGTCCAATTGTGTTGATTCAATATTTTCTGCTGTGTCTGCACAACCAATAAGTTTTTAGTCATTAGCATTGAGGCTTACTTTGCTATTAACGATTTTTGGCACATCATTTATATATATATATATATATATATATATATATATATATATAATATATATATATATATATATATATATATATATATATATATATATATATATATATATATATATATGTATGTATAGTAACTATGCCTCTAGAAATATTAGGCATGTCAGTCCCCCTCGACAATTATGCAAATGGCCCTTTATGCTTTAAAACTAAATCAAAAGGAACTTTGTGTATGATTGTCAATAAGATACCTCAGCAATGTATTGAGAATGACTGGTGGTATCAAGTTGAACTTTTTGGGCTTACTGTTATTAGTACTTCTGCTCTTATAATTTAAATAAAGCAAAAGAGTGTAAGTGTATCCAGGTTGTCAAACAGCATAGATAGAATTTTTGGGGATAATATTAAGTTTTATTTTTCAAGTCAGCTTGAAGAGGTATAAAATTAAATTAAACAATACCATTTATGTCAGGATTTAAAAATGCTGAAAAAGTTTCTCCAACATACAAATAGCAAGGCAAACTCTGGATTCTATTAGAAAAAAAAGCTGAAAAGATATAAAATATTATTTTTTTCCATGAAAAAGACTATGTCAATAATAAAAAACAGAAATTAACAAAAAAAAACTTTTCCCACTAAACAAGTTTTTCAAAGAAAAGTAAAGAGCTCCATCAAACCAAAAATGAGCAGAAAATAAGTGGACTACCACAAACACCATCAATAAATGAAACCAAAAACAAACGGAAATTACAATAAATAACCAAGTCAAACTCAAAACAAGCAAAAATTAACATGGCAGGGCTGACAACCCCCATGTCTTCTCAAGACTAGAACATAATTTGCACTTTACTAAAATACAAAACAAGGACTGTGGATTGTCAGTTTGATATACTTATACTGATATTCCTTCCTTAAAGTTTTTTTATTAAAGGCAAAAAAGTGAGAAGGTATGGGGGTTGTCAGCCCTGCTCATGTTAATTTTTGCTTGTTTTGAGTTTGACTTGGTTACTTGTTGTAATTTCTGTTCATTTTGGGTTTCATTTATTTATTGATGGTGATTTGTGTTAGTTTTACGCTTGGAAGATTATTTGACTTTAGTTTTGCTCATTTTTTGGTTTAATAAAGCTCTTTACTTTTCCTTGAAAAGACTTGTTTTGTGGAATAAGTTTTTTAAATTAATCTTATTCAAAGGCCAGCCATTGATTTTTGCAAACATGTGCTTAAGCGTGTTTTCCCAAAAACTTGTTTTACAGGGTTAATTTGAATGAATGTTGAATTAATTGAAAGCTAAATATATTTGGGTGTGGGTAGAATAGGGTTGAGTTGAGCAAAAAGTATGAACAGACCTTTCCATATATTCTTGAATGCCTTTAAAATTTATGTTAATTTATATGAAGAGGCAGATCCGGATTTAAAGATTTGGTGCTTCTAATCCTAAGTGCTTTTGTTGCTCTGTATTCATACCATTGGAGAGAGGGTCAATTTTTTTCTTTAAGAAAATAATTTTTATGATGACAATTTTTATTTTATCACAAAATGACATCACTTATGATAATAATTTGAGAATCAAATATTTGTACATTGTGGGTAATGAGTAAATAAAATTAACTAATAAGGTATTGGAAATAAGTTTAATCCACTAGTAAATAGTAAAACATACATACTTGTATACATTATACATTATTTTGTAAGTAGAACTAGGTATCTTCAAAGCCAATTGATAAAGCCTTCCTTGCTTTTTTTCGTGCGAAGTTGTCTATGGTGTCATTGTACACCTCTGTTGAGTCAGCCTTTCCTCAATTGTGAGCAGGGATAATGATGTCAATTTGTCATGGCTGATTGAAGATCTTAAATAGTTCTTCATCCGGCAAAGGGTGGAGAAGCATCTTTCTCTTGTGTTGTTTGTGGCAGGTACACTAAGAACCATTCTTAAAGCAATATCAATGGTTGGATTGGTGTCAACTGGATCAAAATGACGCAAAACCTTGCTAACGTCAGTTAGAATCATGCTTCTTTTTTTCTTTATCAGTATTTTGTACCAAGGAGAGTTTCAAATGTAAACATTCATTTGCAATCATAAGCTCAAGATCATTGGAAAACTCAATAGCTCACTTTCGTGCTTTTTGATTTTTGAGGCGGGATTTTTGCGGTGGCGGAGTGCACCTGGCACTTTGATGATAAATCACATCAGTCCAGTTTTGTTAAGATAAAAAAAAATCACTCAGGGATAATTTATTGTGCCTCCTTAAATTTCATTTAGATAGAATTTAGAAAAAAGTTAAACCAAATAAAGTTCTAGTCTTGATAGTACTTAATAAGTCCAGTTCAACTGGGCCAAGTGGTAATGCAGAAAGGACAACTTTTTATCATTTTCTCCTTTCAGAGACCTTTGTTTATCATCTTAAATGTTCCCAACTGTACTAAAAATTCTTTCGCTTGGGACAAAAGAGGGTGGACAGCAGAGATACTCCAAGCAAATTGTGCCAGTCTCTTGAAACGACTGCTGTTATTTAACCACCAAACTTACGGACAACTTTTTTTCCTGTCAATGACAGCCTCACTCATGTACCTTTCCAGTTCCTGATGAATATTATCTGCTGACTCTTCTTCCTCACTTGTTGAAGTTGCAAGTATGTTATCAAACTTGCTGTGCCTACTCTCCTTCGTTTTGTGTTTTCCTCCTCTTCTGCCACATTAGCTAATATGATCTCTTACAATGTCTGACTCTGTGTTTCTTCTTATAGCCACCTTTTAGCGTTTCTGAGTGCCTCTTAATTTAGGGGTTGGTGCTAGTATCTGGGAGCCAGGAGAGAAGCAAGAACAACTTCACTGGTTGTACATTCTTGAACTCACCATACATTTCAAATACTTCGACTTCATTTGACTGACCTCTGCTGCTCTCTCCTTCATGGTCAGGCTTAGCTAGTGCCCCCCCCCCCCCTCAAGGACTGGACAAGCAAAAATTACCTGAAGAAATCTGATCTGGCGCCATCTTCTGGATAAGTTGCACATAAAAAAAAAAAATGAATAAAAACAATAAAATAAAAAAAGTAAAAAACGGCTGATATCCGATAATTTTTTTCCAGTATCCAATAATGACACTGACTGCCATATTAGCCCAAGAATATTTGCCGGCTGATATATTGGTTGGGCCCTAGTATTGAGGTCATTTTTTTAGTCTAAGTATAAAGAAATTACTAATTCATTAATACAGTCCATTTTAACATAGTTAATTTATCATCTGATGCTTCGGCTTGTTTTCTTGCATGCATTGTGAAATTTCAACTCATGTGGTTTTGCATTTTTCTGCAAAAAGGTTGAAAAAAACATTTAAATTTCACATAACTGCTGTTGTCTACTTCAAAATGTGATACATAGGAGTTGTAGGTATCTCCAAGCTCAGTTTTACTGCAATTTATGATTCCCATGGGAAACAATTGCAAAAAAGAGGACTTTTCTTTTAAGTATAAACCTTGAATTCTTTGCTCTTTTGCATAATTCCCGTTGATGCAGTTTCTCATTTATTTTACCAATTGACATACAAAACCAAAATTTCAATGAGTTTTGTCATGCTGTTTGTGAAATCTTGAGCTGTAAACAGGGCAGAGTATGTAAAGAAAGGACATTAATCATATTTAAGGATTTTAGTCTCGTCTAATAAATGATGAAAAAAGAAAAAGAAAAAAAAACAATCATTTCAACCTGTGAAAAGTCTGATAACTGCCCAGTTTTTTTGTGATATGGAACTCTTCAAAATTAAATAATTAGATGGTACCATATGCCAAAGTTTTTTGAAGTCTTAATGTGCTGGAAACGTGAGTCTTTCCCTATATTATAGACAATGTTATTTGCTACCTATTTTAACCTTTGGGAAAATATGTTTGAAAAAAAAAAAAATAAAGTGGTGACAGTCTTGTCTATACCCTCTTCTAATAGAAATTAAATATGAAAAAAACAAAGTTTTTCTTAACCGAAAGTAAGGAGCAACATTAAAACTTAAAATGAACAGAAATTATTACATGTATGGTAGGGTTTGCCCCCTCTTCAACACCTCGCTCTTTGCGCCAAAGTTTATTTAGTACTTTGAAAAAAAGCCTCTTAGTGTTCTAATTAAACGACCCTTGTGTTTCAGGAATTATTCTTAAAGAATTGGGACAAAATTCCAACTTGAGCATAAAGAGCCGAGTGTTGAGGAGGGGACAGCCCCCTCATATATGTAGTAGTTTATGTTTGTTTTAAGTTTTAATGTTGCTCCTTACTTTCAGGTGAAAAAAACTTGAATTTTGAATTTAATTTCTGATCGTTTTTAAGCAATGCCAGGAAATCTGACTCCACCTCCACGGAAAAATACCCCCTTCCCACGGAAATATCCCCTAGACAATTCAATCTCGGTGAAAATTTACCCCCGGATAATTACCCTTAACATTTTCACACGTTAAAATTGAGTCGGTAAAGAGAAAGCAGGACATATACAAAGAATTTCGTGTAGGAATTCTGGTAAATTCCCCCAGTGCAAAATTTACCCCCTGGAAACTTCCCTCCCCATGGGACGTTCTTCTTGTAGAAAATCCCCCCCCCAGCAGAAAATTCGTCCCACCACTCGAAAAATACATGCATACTTTCCAATGACAAATACTATACGCAAACAATTGGCAAATTTTATAACTTAAGGACCCCCCCCCGTGCTGTGGGGGGTCATGTTATCTCCATAGGCATAGTTATAGGGCCTTTTAACTATGCTGAACATAACCACTATCTCAAATTTTGATTGGATGATTTTGGAAAAAAACGGGTTGGGAGGGGACCTAGTTGCCCTCTAGTCCTTTTGGTTACTTAAAAAGGGCACTCTACAAATATTCTAGGACCACTGGGTTGATACAATCATCCCTGAAAAAAAAAATATGCGTCTGTGTTTTTCCCCCCTTTTAGAGGGTGTTTCCCTCCTTTTTGGAAAATCAGGCAAGTTTTCTGAGGCTTGTAGCCCTTGATGGGTAACACTGAACTTAATGCAACTTATATATTTGGATTCTTTTGATGTACTTGTTGGAATCAAAATTTTAGAAAAAGAAATTTTAGTAAATTGCAATGACAAGAGTGTGCCAAAAAATATAATGAAAATATGATTTTATAGTGTAAAGAAAGGATAACATTCTAAATGAGGAATTTTGGCTCCATCCAATCAAAATTTTGAGATAGCCATTTTGTTCTATGTAGTTAAAAGTTCTGAAAATTAGGTCTTTGAGGGTGACAACCCCCCGCCCCCACAGCCCTCAGGGTAAGGGGTCTAAGTTATGCCCTGAGGGCATACAAGGTTTTTATAGAAAGTGTTGTTGTAGAAACTTCAAAAAGGGCTCATTTGATTGGAAATTGGAAGGGCTAGTGCCCTTTTTGATAGTCGACAGTGATTGGAGGGCAACTAACCCCCCTCTCACGCCCACCATTTCCCCAAACACATCCAATCAAAATTTTGGGATAGCCATTTTGTTCAATGTAGTGGAATGTTCCGGAAATTAGGTCTTTGATGATGACAACCCCCCCCCCCCCCCCCACACAATCCTCAGGGTAAAGGTTGTAAGTTATGCCCTTGGGGTATATAAGGTTTTTAATGAAAGTATGACCGTAGAAACTTTAAAAAGGGCTCATTCGATTGGAAATTGAAAGGGCTAGTGCCCTTTTTAATAGTCAAAAGTGATTGGAGGGCAACTAACCCGTCTCTTAAGCCCACCATTTCCCAGAACTCATTCAATCAAAATTTTGAGATAGCCATTTTGTTCAACATAGTTGAAAGGTCCGTAAATTATGTCTGATGATGACAAACCTCCCACAGCCCCCCAGGGTAAAGGTTGTAAGTTATGCCCTGGGGGCTTATAAGGTTTTTATAGAAAGTGTTGTTGTAGAAACTTCAAAAAGGGCTCATTCAATTGGGAATTGAAAGGGCTAGTGCCCTATAATAATCAAAAACGATCGGTGGACGAATGCCCCCCCCCCCACGCTCATCATTATCCCAACACTTCTGATCAACATATTGATATAACCATTTTGTTGAACATAATTGAAGGGCCTAGAAATTAAGTCTTTGATTATGACAACCCCCCACAGTCCTCAGGGCTAAGGTTGTAAGTTATGCCCTGGGGGCATATAAGGTTTCTATAGAAAGCGTTGTCTTAAAAACTTCAAAAAGAGCTCATTCGATTGGAAATTGAGAGGGCTATTGTCCTTTTAATAGTAGAAAGTAATCGGACGGAGAATCCCCCCCCCCTCCACGCCAATCATTTCCCCAAACATTTTCGATCAACCTTTGGATATAGCCATTTTGTTAAACGTAGTTTAAAGGTCTGGAAATTATGTCTTTGAGGATGACAACCCCCTTCCACCCATAGCCCTCAGGACATAGGTTGTAAGTTATGTCCTTGGGGCATATAAGGTTTTTATAGAAAGTTTTGTTGTAGACGCTTCAAAAAGGGCTCATTATATTGGAAATTGAGAGGACTAGTGCCTTTTTTATTAGTCGAAAGTGATCGGAGGGCAAATGCCCCCTCCAGGCCCATCATTTCCCCAAATACTTCCAATCAAAATTTTTAGGTAACCATTTGGTTCAACGTATTTGAAAGGTTTGGAAATTATATATTAGAGATAACAAATCCCCCAGCCCTCAGGGCAAGGGTTCTAAGCTATGCCCTGGGGGCATATAAGGTTTTTATAGAAAGCAAGGTCATATAAACTTCGGAGGGGGCTCATTGGATTGGCGATCAGATGCTCTAGTGCTCTTTTTAAGAGCCAAAGTGATCGGAGGGCAGCTATCCCCCCACGTCGTATTGTCCCGAAATGCGTCTAATAGAAGTTTTGAGACAGCCATTCGATTCAAAATAGCCTAAATATAATATAACAGGGCTTTTAGGGTTGAAACAAACCCCAGAGGTTAGGGGCAAGGGTTGTAAATTATGCCCAGGGGGTATTTAAGGTTTTTACGGAAGAGATGGTTGTTTAACTTTAGAAGAGGCTCAGTCTTTTTCCCTCAAAAAGACTATGTCAATATAAAACGAATAAAAATTAATTAAAAAAACTTTCCGCAAAATAAGCTTTTTAAAAAAAGCAAAGAATTCCATTAAACTAAAAATGAACAGAAATAGAATGAAATAATCTACCAAGTGTACAACTACCACAAATCAGTAGCAATAAATGAATGAAACACAAAACAAACAGAAATTAAAATAAATAACAGAGTCAAACTCAAACGAGCAGATGTTAATATGATCAGGGTTTCTTAAAGCCCTGTGTTTCCTAAAAGCCAGAATATAATTTGTACTTTACTGAAAAAAAAATTCTTTTAAATGTTTCCATTTTTATAACTTTAAGAAATCAAAAATTAATTAAAGTTTTAAGGAATAAATATCAGCACATGTATATTAAACTGACAATGCACATTTTTTTCAATAAATGCATTTGAATTATTTCAGTAAAGTACAAATTACATTCTGGCTTTTGGAAAGCATAGGGGTTTAGAACCCTACTCATATTAGTTTCTGCTCGTTTTGAGTTTTACTCTGTTATTTATTTTAATTTCTGTTTGTTTTGGGTTTCATTTATTTACTGATACTGATTTGTGGTAGTTGTATGCTTGGTAAATTATTTGATTCTATTTTTGTTCATTTTAGTTTAAGGGAAGTTGAAAAAATTATTTTGTGGAAATTTTTTTTTTAAATTAATAACTAAATAAGGCACAAGGAGCTGTTTCAAGCCCCATACTTTTGCCCAATTCTGACATATAAGGTTTTAAATATTTTTAAAGCTATTTCTTAAATTTTGGAAAAAAGCATTGATATGACTTAAAATCCTGCTGAAATTATAGAAAGTGTATTTTCAAAACCCGGAGCTTGTGAAAAAGAGACAAAAACCTAAAGTTAAGGTAAAATGTTTTTTTTTGTCAAAATTTAGAATAGATCCAGAAACGCCAACATGCATATCTGCCTTGCATTTAATGGTAAAAAAAAAACAAAAAAAAAAACGGAAAAGATAATTTTGTCTTTGTACCAAAAAAAGTATTTCCTAATAATATCTGGACAGTTTTGCTTGTTCATATGACATGAATATTGGTTGTTTTTCTAGAAATGACATGCCTATGGAAATACTGTTCTAAATTTGATTAAGCTCTAGGGGAGGCTGGAGAAGTTCATTTTTTGGCTAATAGCTAAGAAGTAGGCTCTTTTCTTACTTTTTTTACTTAGAACACCAGAGGCAAAGCTTTACTAGAGAAATGTCTCTTCCAAATGTCTCAGAAGTTTCAGAAATGAAGCTTCCAAATGTCTCTGTGTTTTTGAGGGCTCATGCCTGCAAGCCATGAATGCTTCTACATTTCATCACAATACTTCATAAACAATAGAGCCAATTTAGTTACATTTGTGATAAATAACGCAATTCAGTCCAAATGTTTTAATAAGCTCTTGTTAAATAAAGAACTTGCTATTATCATTTGGCTATATTTGTTGCACTTTAAAATGTTTTCAGAAAGACCCTGTCCAGACTTTAGTGTAAATACTTTCATTTAACTTTGTTTGCATATGTCAAAAAAGATCAAACAAATATCTGTCTACAGGTAGTGCTATAGCACTTTGTGGTTTAAAAGAGGGATGAGTGTGGTGCTAGCACAAGGTCTTACGAGCAAGACTCATTAGTATACAGTATGAACTGTTAGAATAAAGTATGAAGGGTGTAAATTGATGAAGAAATTTACTAAAGACCTAAAAGAGAGAAAGACACTTGTAAAGAAACGTTTTATCTCCAAATACACTAGAAATTAAAAAAAAGTCGTGCTGTTCAGAAAAATTGTAATTGTTGACCGCTAAAAATGGAAGTATTAGGTCGTCATGACATTTTGTAACCGTTTAATGATGACTTACTATGTTGTCATAACCTTTTTTTTTCATTTTTGGTGTTAAAAAAATTTCAATTTTTCAGAATAGTAAGAAAAAAAGATCATTTTATTTTTATTGATTTGGAGATAAATCAGCTTTGAAAAGATTTTCTGGAACATACTATTTATCTAATTAATAATTAAATATCAGACTTTTCCACCTAAAAATACTAGAATCTCAAAAACATTGTGACTTCTTAATTTAGATATGTCTTTGAAACATTGATATGACTTAAGAGAAACACCTTAGCCATTTTCTAATATCAATTGTATTTTCCAACATATTTTACTTTCAGGTCTGAAGTCGAAAAATAAAAAACAGTTATGGTGCCTGATCAAGCTTTGGGAAATGTATTGTTGTAAGTAGAAACTTAATTCAAGTATACAAAAAGTGTTAAATCTTTATGAAAAATCTAATTGATGTCATTTAGAATCAGACGGACAATAACAAACATAATAGTTAAAATACATATTTAGTAACAGCAGCACTGATAAAATTTGATGTAATAAGATATATTTATGGTGCAAATCCTATCTAAAAAGGGATAAACTACTGTTTATATCGCAAGCTCCCATGATTTCAGACTAAAGAGCCTCCAGAATCTGATAATTTTTGTTGTAAAATTCTTTTTTTTTAAGAAATCATTTTATACATAATCAACTACTGTAGAACATTTTCACACTAGGTGTAACTCTTTTCTTATGCAACCCGCTAGTTTTTTTTTATCCAGGAGGTCCGGACTCACTGCCGAAATCTCTATTGGATAATTTCTTGCATTTTTGACGTAATTCGACACATTCTTTCAAATCCCATCCCAAAACCAGTGCTACCTTACGTGTCTACGTAACTGGTAACTGGTAACTGGAGGTAACTGGTGTTCATATACTTCATTGATGTCCGGTATTGTCTGCTTCTCATTGCATAACCCAGTTATTTCAAATTTAGCCCTTCTCAGGGGAAGCCAAATTTACATTAGGTTCTGTTCCATTTCAACATGTTGCCAATGTTTCTTCAAACCTCCTTTAAATTTCTATTAAGTGTGATTTCAAGGTTCAATATATTATGTTAGGCAGCAATGCCGTTATCATCTCTTCTGAACTAAACAGTACAATAACAAAATTCTGAACTAAAAGAATCTATTACAAATCCCCCGCCCCTAACGCATGGATGTACCCCTAGGTTTGCTGTTTTATTTTTTTATTTTGTTTAATTTGTTATTATTTATTAATATGATCCCGTCGTGAATGAAAAAAAAAAACAGTATATACTCTAGGGCTCAATCCAGCCTTAGAAGGGAGGGGGGAATGCAATGAAACTGGAAGTGACTCTGAAAATCCAATAGAAGGAAGTTTTTGAATGTAATGAAATAAGAATTTTGTCTAAAAATCTGTCAACAAGTGGGCTCATGCCATATTTTGCCTCTCTCTCACTCGGACTATGTGTTTTGGCATTTTCTACAATTAAACCATGGCTTGATGCCCGCAACCACTTGATTTAGTTGATTAATGTTTACTACTTGATTAGATTCTTAGTGTTCATTGATAGAGCTTAGTTCATACTTTAATAGATAGACTAGCCTAGTAGAATATGCTTAATTGTTTTCCAAAGCTTATACTTTGTTGATGTTCTGACCAATTAATATGTTTTTAATTGTTTGCTAACACTTTTGTTTTCACGAGCTAACTGTTGCTTAATAATTGGATGGGGGAAATAGATCCTAGCATCCAAATGTGCATAATTTCAACTATAAGCAATTTCAAATGGTAAAATATAGGCTCGTATAAAAATTGAATAATAATTTGTGTATCATTATTTAAAATTTTTAATATTCTTGTGCTGTAATTATTTTAGTACCTGTAAACAAGCCGCCAGTGACTTAAAAATGCTTTTGTGTGAATTCTTAAGGAACCGCTTCAACAATTTAGCAAGAACAGCTTCAACAATGCATCAAATAATACTTTTGCTGTTCATGGTTTCTCACTCTTGGGAGACCTTATCTTCTTTCCGTTATTCTTTAAGGGCTAATTTGCTATTACTCAGAGACTAAGTAAGGAAGAACCAAACCGGTGCTTTAATTTTTTTTCTATGGCAACTCGACTCAGTCACCCATATTTCTGGAATCCCATATTGTTTGAGAAAAATGAATTCCAACCAATGAATTCCAAGCCTGTCGAAGTCGCCATTGTGTTCCCCCAGCTCAGAAGCATTAAACTTGTAAAGTATCTCACAGTAAGCAGCCTCTACTTTCCATGACTTCATTTACTATGGTTGCTTTTCCTCTTCGAATAAAAAATTCAATTTTGGCATTGGAACCGAGTTATAAAGACATCTTGGACTTCTCAGCATTTTCTGCATACAGGGAGTTGGGAAGGGAAATTTATCGTGAGCCAGACTAGAAATACCCTCCTATGCTGGAAAATTGTTTTAAAACCCTACTTTTTTACCCACTCCCCCAGATGAAATCTTACTTACCCTCAAGGATTGGAGCTATCTGGGTATTTTCCTTTCCAGGATATGATATAATGCTAAAATGAATAAGGACTTCGTTGTTGTAACCCGTCCCCACACAAGAAACCAAAGAGTATCTGGTGACAATGCATTTGAAATCAGATGCACTTTTTGAAATGGCTGGATATAAAATTCTGTTGATTGAATTTTGGTTGTTTTTGGACGTAGGTCTACAGAGCTGCCACTTATCTCTTTTTGTTGTTGCTGCCACTTTCTCTCTTCTGAAAAGCCCCAGAGTTTCTCGCAGGCTAAAAGTTCAGGGTACGAGAAGAATTTATCGGGAGAGGTTTTGATTGTTCGAAAAAAAGATATTAGGCCCCAAAACCTGGATTTTTGTGTGTTCAAAAATATTTGCCCTAATTATTGAACAGGTGTTACAAGCTCCCTCTACTTGATTCCTAGCACTGTCCACAAATTCAATTTTACTGTTAAACTCTTCCAGGTATACTGCCAATGACAGATTTGTCCTTGAGCTGCTAGATGGCGTAGAAGGGTTTGTTACAATAGACAGACTTACATCAGAAGTTAGATTTGAAGGTTCGTTTTTCTTTGTTTTTTCTTGTTTTTTAATTTCTATGTTTTTTGTGTGTTTTTTTTCTCAAGTGAGACCAAGAAGAGGTCTCGCCTTTCAGGCTGGGAGAATTGTCTGTAGCCCCTGTCCCGAAAATTAGTTACCTTGGTTTACCAATTGGAAAGGATCTCAAAACTACCCGCTCCCTTCTTATTGAATTGAATGGAATTTATTTATAACCCGTTGAAATACAATGTGAACGGAGTTTAAAAAATAAAAAAGAAGAAGAAAAGAAAAAACAGAAGCAAAAGAAAAAGACGGATAATGACAAATAAAACGAAATTAAAACTCATAGAATAATCGCACAAGCATAGTAATAAACCAGAAAATGACAGCACAAGCCAATGTAACAAGCACATAGACAAGCACGAATAAAACAAAGATAAAACTTATGGAACAAGCACACGAGCATAATAATAAACCAAACAATCATAAAGTATATATAACAAACACAAAAACAGTAAACGTGAAAGACTTATTGTTTTAAAATGGAACACCATGGGTGTTCATTTATTCCCCTATTGTAAGCTGCAATGCATCTGCCGATGGCAGCATTAAGGTAAATTAGACCGTGTTTCCTATTGGCCCAAGAATTACTTGCCCAGGTGGGGGGGGAGGCTGAGAAGATATTTAGCACACCGGTAATAAATTCGTCGGAGTTGCTTTGATTCCGTTGCCGAAAAGGTACGCCAAAAAGGTGCAAGGTATAACAAATTTGGGAGCGCATATGAGTTATATAATTTAGCTAGCAGCTGGCGATTAAAACGAAGTTTATTTGGAAACTATGCCACCGTAGGCTCTGGACGTCCGGCGCTGGAAATGGCGAATGAGAAGCTTTTTAGTTGCTTTAAGGGACTTACCGATTGGGAGGCCAAGGTAATTCATTTCCAATTTAGGAACAACTAATACTCCATTAAGATCAATATTAAATCCTTCGGGAACTGGGTCCCAATTGAATAGTACCACTTCTGACTTTTCAGCGTTAAATTTAAGATTTATTTGAATACTCTCGACTCAAAATGAAAAAATTTTTCTCAACCGCCAGTACTGTTCGACTGGGGTTAAAGACATCGTCCGCATAAGCAATAAGAGACACATCTATCCCTTCTAAAATACAGGAAGAAACTGCTTGAGATTGTGGGTCGAGAATACAGTTATTAAACACAATTGGGGATGTAAGGGCGCCTTGCCTTGTCCGCGATGAACAGGTATGGTTATCTTTGTAATTATTCCATGAGGCAAATTAACAATGACAGTTAAATGATTATACATATCATACAAAGCACGAATAATACAGGTACTGACCCCGCGTTTATACAATTCAGTGAGGATATGCGAGTGAATTATCGAATCAAAAGCACGACTGACATCATGGCTCCCTAGAATAAGCGGCTCTCCAGATTTATCAGCATCAATCAAGACCGACGACAGTGCCGTCAGTGCATGAGAGCACCCTATTCCTTTCTGGAACCCAAATTGGTGTGGGGGCATATAGTATTTATCAACCAGCTCAGGCATTATCAACTTCTCAAAAATTTTACAAAAAGTTATAGCTACCGTTATTGGCCGATATGATGAGCACTCATTTAGGGGTTTATTTTTTTTAGGGACAGGAGTAAGACGGCCAGTTGAAAACGAGGCAGGAACTATTCCTTTTGTAAACACCATTTGGAAAAGTAGGGCAAGGTGGGAAAAAAGAAAAGGGGTTCCATATAGGAGGTGTTTGGCGCAAACGTGATCTGTACCTCTTGAAAAAGGTTTCTTAATTTTACGAATTATATTATAAACATCCAAAACTGATACAGTAAACATTGATTTGTCCCCTATCGAAAGTATCTTTTCGAGTGTAACTTTGGAGGGATTTTCTATTAGTGGGTCAGGTTCTGAAAACTTTCTGGAGAAATGTTGTTCCCATAGTTCGGAAACGTTCCAATTTCAGAAAAACTGGAACGAATAGTAGCTCTATGTTTCTCTAGCTCTTTTGAAAAACGGCGTTTGGTGGATAAACGGATCTGGTTTACGATACCAGTTCCGGGACGGTCGCAATCTATCCAGATACTTAGCCAGAATTTGGCCCTATTACAAGCCTCAACAAGTTCAGAATTCTGGGACCAGCCCTTCACTTGGGATCCGACTCGTACTTTAGTGCGAGGGACAAACTGCTTTTCTGCTTGTAATAAAGCATGTGAAATAAGTGATGCATATATATTTAACTTAACACGATTTTCCTCAATTGAAGACGGAACCGAATTCTGGAGAAGCTCAAATGGTATTTTTATCTTTGCGAGAACATTATCAATACAATGCTGGTGGGGTATATCAATCTTGTTCCATTCTACCACAGTACGCCACTTAGAATCTTGGATTACCCGTGCACGGTTAAATGGAGCCATAATACTGAAAGACAACGGCAAATGGTCAGATACTACAAAATCATTAAGTACGCTTACACTTACTGCACGACTGGTAATACTACCAGAAACAAGCACATGATCAAGATTTGACACTGATCCTGAGGGGTGTATATATGTGAAATCAGCAGATTTTGGTAAGAGAGCACTTTCATTTGGAATCAGGCTAAGAAGCAGAGCGGTACGTAGATTATCACTTTTTAATAGGTCACAATTAAAGTCCCCCAACAGAACCCAATGGAGGTGCGAGGCTCTGATTTTACTCAAACATTTACCCAATTTTCTGCATGCTAGAGCAAACTTCGTTTCAGAATTTTTGTCTCTATAGTCTGTCAGCAGGTATACATTAACAATGACAGTATCACCCACTTTAACTGCAAGGAAATGGTCAGATTTTGCAAACAGTTCGGAGTTAGTATGTCTATCTATTATTGTAGCAAGTCCACCTGAGGGGCGGCCTCGTTTTCTGGGCCTTTTAGCAGCTACAAGGTGGAGCACATGTGATGGCACTATATCCAGTAGTTTCATATTATCAGCAGAGAGAAAATGTTCCTGTATGCATATGATTTCTTTAGTAAGGCAAAGTTGTTCCACCACTGCGATTTTCGCACTGAGACTACCATTTACATTCCATGACAAGACGCTTATTTTAATATAGGGCTCAGCCATTTTGAAAAGATTGACTTTTTGGCCTCAAAGTCTTGTTCAACGGGCAGTTAGCATGTTAGCACGTGTGTTTGGTGCTTTGACAATTCAAACAGCAGATCGGGTTCTGGCACGGGCTTTCTTTCGTCGCACCGTGGTAATTTTGGGCGCAACGGCCGCATTTCTTGGTATTTTTGCACTGTGTCGACATATGGCCGATTTCATGACAATTAAAACAACGTTTGGGGAGAAAAATAAATTCTTGTATTTTGAAACGCTCGAAGTCAATTTTAATCGTCATTTGTGCGGCGGTATCAAAAGCGTCTCTACTTGAAAAATACAATTTGAAGGTGCGTGATTTCCCAAATTGTTCGGCTTTCTCACAGCCGGCTATTAATCTTTGTAAATCCTCAGCACTAAGAGACTCGGGAATCCCTTTAACTATACCGATGTGTGAGGGAGTTCTGATTTTTGCGCTGGAACCCTGGTTTTTATTACTAATCCCAAGCGCCAATTTCTCCGCTGTAGCCTTCTGCGCAATGGCTACCCGCCACCCATTTTTTCCTGGTCTGAGCTCAACCTTAGAAGTATCAAGGGATTCGCCACACGCAGATTCTATAAACGCTTTCCGCTCCGATGGGGTTTTCAGTGGCAAAGGGTTTGTAACAACTACAGAGTAAGACAGCTTTGTGTGGGCATTTGGTTGGGTAGGGAAACTAGTTCGAGTAAAAAGATTTAAGTCACCTTTATTCCGTCGTTCCATGAAGCCTTCAAAACGACGGCACATATCATTTACTTTGGTAGTTACACATGCACTTATCTCTTCTCCGCATGCAGGGACCTCTTAGGTTGGCTCAAAAATGATGAATGTAGGAAGTTGACGGTTTTTTGTAGCTGATTTGGCAAAGAATTTCACAATCTCCAGGACATTTTCTTCATCTTAACTGATTTACGGAAGGTGTCCGGTAGGCCAGATTTCTTTAGGATCAATTCTTTCGCTCTCAGTAGATTATCTCGGGAGAAAAACCACAGCGCGATTAATAATCAATTGATGTTTTATTCCGGCTAGCATTGCTCTTGAAACAAAATTTAACACCGCATTCCAAATGATGTTTTCCATGTCTATATTTTTAAATCAGGTATATTTATTATTTGTCTATATTTTTTAATCACGAATATATATCCAAAAATCCACCTTTGGGTTGATTTTTCATCAACCTTAGTTACTGCATTAAGTCAGTCCAAAAAATATAAGCAGTACCCGATTGTGTCAGAATCAAAAGTCACTTAATACTTTAATCCTTTTGAGATACAAACAATTCACGTAGGTGTTTTCGCTTTGAAATCTTTTTTTTTTTTTAGTAGTGACCAGTGTATTTAAGAGTAGAAAACATCAACACACACTTTTTCTAAAGAGAACTAATATATCAAATAATATACAGATAGGAAAATAATATAAGAAATTGAAAAACCGGACGCTCCAACATGAACGCAAGGTGTGACGACTCGTAAAAACACGAAAATACGCCGCTTCTTAGTGCGGTGTGAACCGAGAACCTTCGACACGACCGCCACATCCTCGGCTTCGACCGACAGGGAGATAATCAGAAAATGAAGATCCACCATAGCCACCAGGCGGATAATCAGAAGTGAAGCTGTCACTTGGCTCATATGGATAGCCTCCTACATCTCCATATCCAGACCTTCATAATCATCATAGGAATCACGGTATCTATCCGCTGAACCACCTTCGTAAAAGTCATCCTCATAGCGTCGCGTGTACATCTTACCGGGACCAAGAGGTGCTGGAGCATCCATTCGACGCGGAGGGCCTCGGGCAGATGGTCCACCATATGCAGACAATCCTCCGTATAGAGGTGATCCACCGTAAACTGGAGCCTCTGAAACCACCACTGCGTCCTCCATATCTCTCAGCAGGACATTCTTTTGACCAGTGGCCACTTCGACCACACTTGTAGCATTGGTCTGATTGACCCATTCCTGGCTTGGTTCTTACACGACTGGTCGAAAACTGGACGTTCAAAGGGTTGCCATGATAGTTGTAACTGTTCAATTCTCGAATGGCTCTATTGGACGGTTCACCTTTTTCCACGTAAACAAAGGCAAAGCTTTTCAAAACGTCACATTCCATTACAGTTCCATATTTTCTAACAGTTCCCTAAGTTCAGTACCGTTCAGTACCGTACGGAGATGATCTTATTGATCATCTCCATAAACGCCTGACTTTTGCTTACAGTAGAATAGTTTCATCTAAAATCCGTTTCAACCGTTTAATTCTGGCTCGACTTTATAACGCAGTATCTCTTCCCCATTTCCTATATCTAAGCCAATTTTGGGGGATTTTTCCCGAGCCAGAGAAAAGAAAGCTCATGTACGCGTTTTTAAGTATGCGAAGTTCTTGTTGTGGCTCCCGCCGTGGACAAGAAATTCGCACCTTGTTAGAAATTTTAAAATTGCGGACCCGACGGCAGCTATAATTGGACAAATTAAACGGTACAACGAGAAAGTTTTTTCCCACCCTTGGTACCGTTTGCTACGGCAGTGAATTGCTGTCCATTTAATTTTGTTCGCCCTAGTGCCTCGTCCTTTCTTTTTTCTTTCGTTTATACTCCGTCTGTGTTTTTTCTTTTGTTGTAGACGGGTTACAAATAAATAAAGACGTAATTAAAAATTGGGGAAAGCCTTTCCTGCTTCAAGAAGTGGGAGTTTATATTATTATCGTCGGTTGCTCATTTAATTAAGTCAGCTGTAATTGCGTTAACATTGTAATTGCTGCAATTTTAAATTGAGTGATGATTTAGTCTCTTTTCGTAAGAGGCCAATTTATGTGACGCTGGTTATTCTCAATCTTGGTGTCAATTTTTCTCTGATAATATTTGCGTATATTACTAATAATTTAACTGTTTATTAATTATCCATTCTTTTAAGCATTTTGTTTTATGTAATGATGTAAAAAAATCCGTGATTGAATAATTTCCTTGTTTCTGGTATTTATGAATATCGGAGTAATTGAATCATTTGTTGAGAGTGATCTGAATTCAAGACCAGCGGGCGAAAGTGTCGTTTAATTGTTTTACCGTCTCTTCTCATATTTAGACTAGTTGATATGATTATCTACTGTATAATTTTTAATTCAATGATGATAATTTGGTTAAATTGTTGCCTAGTTACCGACCCGGTATTGAATTTATCAAACACTAAAACAAGATGGATTGAGTTATC
Organism: Artemia sinica; assembly: GCA_027921565.1. Classification (NCBI taxonomy): domain Eukaryota; kingdom Metazoa; phylum Arthropoda; class Branchiopoda; order Anostraca; family Artemiidae; genus Artemia; species Artemia sinica. Next base: position 2,142,875 of record JAPEVW010000025.1, on the reverse strand, counting down.
TTTGAAGAGGCTTAAATTGTAGCAAGCGATTTTGCTACTAAAGGGGATTGTTGTCACCTGAGTAAAAGGATGGAATGTAGACTCTATTACATTCAAAATGGGTCCCAAACTTCACCTAGCCTTTACTGCACCACCATCTCTAATTAGACTCGGGAAATTTTTCTTTTTTGTAATGGCCTCTCTGAACTCGCGATTCTGATATTTAGAAGTAACTGCTAACATCCAAACGCAGTCAAACTGAACTAAATTAAAGGGGTTTTGCTTCATGACCTAATGAACTTAAATCATTTGGAGAAAAGTGTTAAATCTCTTTTAAAACCCCTCCCCCCATCACAATTGACGCCTCTGTATTTGGGTATTCCATTGTTCTTTTCTATGTGTAAGGCATATTCCGTCCACGAAGAAAAGACGCCCTAAAATCGCTTAACGTAGCGCTATTTAGTGTCTGATATTCTTAGGCTGGGAGATGTATCCATTAAAGTTGAAGGGCCAAAATATAAAAGCCAAAATGTAAGAAACGTAAATTCTACGTATATTAAAAATGTGTGATGAATCTGTTTGCCACTCATGGATGCTCTAAACATTTATTTGAAAAATCTTTTATACTGTCCATGTGGATGCAAGGTTTCAAGCCATTTATTGTATTTTGTTATTGTCAATTAAAAAGATTGAGAGATGTATCTGATCTTGTTGGATGCCTGAAAAAAAAGTCCCTAGGTTCTATTTTTAACGTTTTTAAGTCAATGATTTTATTCTATGAAACTAGAGCACTAACATTGATTTTCCCAAAATTGATGTATTTCTCAAGCATAAATAAGTATTTAAGTTTCAAGATCTTTTAACTTAAGTTTCTTAGGGTTCAAACTATGTACTTACGGGTGCATAGAGGGGCATGATAATTTACCCAAACTTCCACTGGAACGGTTTTAATCGAGCCAAGCTCTGACTGAACACGGTAAATTTTATCAAGGAAGAACGGCCAAGCAACACCACTGTTCGGATTCTGGCTGCGTGTCGGATTGAAAGTGAAATATTTTAACGTTTTGTTAGAAAATATCTCGAAAAACCCTTTGAATGAGAATTTACTAGTACATATCGTATTTAAACATGTGTTAATAAGTTAAATAAAACTAATTGATTATTATAAAGCCAATTTTTCTGGCCGTAGGACCAGATCTTTAGACTTGATTCGTAGCAGATATAACAGAATATTCGAAGATACGAAGGCATTTTTTCGTCGGGTGATGTGAAATCTAAATACCAAAGCAAAACCCAATTTTTATACTAAGCTGTATTGAATTGATCTTAATTTTATGTTCTACTGTGTATGACAAAGGATAGTTTATTTTTTAGGTATGAATGTGACTTCCTGGCTATTTCACCTAATTTTGTGGAATTTTAATTTTAGTTGATAGATCTCAAATACCAGTTAGTCTGCCAAGACGGAATATATTTGGTGTTTATGGCACGTTTGAAACTTTTGCTGGCCCTTGTTTGGTTGTTGTGACCGAAGCGACGAAGATTGGTAAAATATGTGGTCAAAGTGTATTGCGCATTGATGCAACAGAAATCATTCCATACGCTAGAACAAATTACCATATTTCTCAGCGACAGGTAGGTTCCCTCATATACAGAGCTCGATTTGCTATTCGTTTTCAAATGTTACTTGGATTCAGGGCCGTATCCAGGATTGTTTTTTCGGGGGGGGGGGGGTACAAAAAAACTTTAAAAAACGCATAAAAAATTTGTTTATGTTCATTGTTGTTACGTTTTTATGAGTCAGATAGACATTTTTTTTTTTGGGGGGGGGTTTAAACCCCTAACCCGTCCCCCTCCTCCTGGATACGGCCTTGCTTGTATTCAAATGATTGATTTTATATGGTACGCACCAAGAATAGCATTTAACGCATTAGGTTAATTGGTGTTTCAAAGTTCCAGGCTTGTCCTATAGCCTTGTGTATTGTGCAGCCACCTAGCTTGAGGGCCAAATATATATTTGTTCTATTCGGACGAATAATCAGAAAAATCGTAGATTTTGTGGAGTCAGGATTGAGACAATTATTCTGATTCTAAAGATGATTCTTTCGTGAAGTTCTATATATGTCCACTGTTTTGGAATTTTGACCAGTTAGTGGTTGCTGATAAACTAATTTTACTGCACAGTTAATAGTAATTTGCTTCTTCTTTATGATTGACATTGGTCCCGCCTATATCGTCGTTATTTAATGCATTTGCAGACTTTCGTAACAAAAAAACACTTAGTGCTGTCCATGTCATTTAAATTCCCATGTCAAACTCGTCATTTCTCTAAGGATTTATCGTTTGTTTTGCAAGTTGATTTATAATTTTTTAATTCTTTTGTAAATTCCAATAGTTTGCCGAAATGCAAAGTTCTTTTCATAAGGTAGAACTTATTATATTGTTTGGAAAGTTCAATTGTTAAAGCTACTAACGAAAGTAGAATGCTGCTCAGTTTATTTGCTTAAGTCCTTTTTCGTTGGTTTCCTTGAAATAGATACTGAGTTTCTTTTTCATAGAAAATGCACGTACAGGTATTTATTTTAACACACACATATATTTATTTTGAGGAATTGTGAGTTTGGACCAGGTGTGGCTCGAAGCACCCAGACCAGAGGGTGGTGACATCCTCTCATTTAAACGAATCCTAGATCACAGTATATGACTCGTGAAAATTTATTATACATTAATACTTTATCATTTATACTTATCTACAGAGACAAACAAGAAGCTAGAACGGAATACCTCATGTTTAAATGCGTAACTAAGAACAGCTATATTTGTATTCAACTCTTCTTCAAAGTGGACCACTGCTGGACAATTTCGTTTAAGTCAATGGCATTGATGAGGTCTTTCTCATTCGCCAACAACATGAGTGAATGAGTGAAGCAGCAGCTGCAACAGGTGCTGTCGCTGCCAATTTGCAAAGGCGATTAGCATGCTTAGGTTGACGTTGCCGGCAATTTCCTCGCCTAGGACTTCCCTGAAGCAAGTAGCGTCTTGGCAAAAATGAAACAGAAATTCAAGCTCTACTTAAAAGTAATAGAATTTGGAGTCTTTCTTGGTGTGGAAAAAACGTTGTTGCTAGCTCAATATCTGCTACTGAAACCCCTTATTTTTAAAGGAGGCTGAAATAAGGAGTAAAAAGGCTGAAAATTGACAAGATAAGCTCTGGGATTATCTCCCATAATTGTAGTCAACCTTTCAAGCAGAATTCTCAAATATTGTCTATAGAACTGATACATTGATATCTCGGCTTGACTCTGAGCACGGCTGTCAAAATGAGATGGTCCAAGTCACCGACGATGACGTCTGACCAAGTCTACCTCTGGATCAACTTCTCTCATTCTGGCAAACAATTTTGCACTGTCAATGAAATCGTTCATTTCATCCTTCGATATCCTTTCAAAAGCTTTCTTCATAGCTTCAAGCATTTCGATTACGTCGATGATGTGAATTTCCTCTTCTTCAAGTTTTCTGTTTCTATTTTGATCTTGTACACGATTCTTTCGTAAACATGAGGCAAACGATATAGTCGAAGTTTAGAATCCTTTTCAGAAGGCCGCTAGCTTGTGCCTTTGTCTTCGCATCGGTGTTCTTTATCTGTTTTGTTTCGTAAATAGCTGAAACTATTGCTTAAAACAAAGTAAAAACTGCTTGTATGGTTTCAGCAGTTACAGTTCACCGAGTCTGTGATAAGTTTCGGAAAAGGTTGTTTTTAATTTAGGAGACTTTTTCTTTAAGGGTGGCAAAATGTGTCGTAGATGAAGAGAAGAACACGCATATGTCGTCAAGGATGTTGAAAATCTCGACTATCAAAAGAGATGAATTGTAAGATGTAACTATGTTCTTTCACAATCTTTAATCTATGGGCCTGAAAGGAAATATAGGGCACATGGCGAGCGATCAAGAAGATTGGATATTTTCTGCTGGACTCTATTAAATTGACCAGACATAGAACTTACATATTCATAAGACTGGAAAGCTAGTTTATCCAGAAGAATTCCTCTTTTTGTCAATGTTCCTGTTACACTTTCTGCGTTACCCTGCCCGTTTTTTCTCATTAGCCTCGCTAACATCATAGTTTCTTTCTAGGCGTCCCTTTTGAGTTGATATTGCGGATTATGGACCGTAAGCTTATTAGAAGGTGAAGCATCGGGTATTTTATCCGACATCAGAATAAAATTGTGAATCCTAGACTTTCTTCGAGGATCTTATCCCTAACTTCTGCTGAAAGAATGAACTCGTTCTGAGAAATTGTGCCCAAATAAGTAACTTTGTACAGTCTATATCGGGTATCAAGAGCGGCCACACACCTATTTAGAAGTTGAACAATTAGAACAAAGTTGCCGTTTTGTTCTTCAGTACTCCTAAAGCCAATGCCTGTCTCGCTTGGGTCCTTGCAACGTCCAAGAAATTTTGACGATTTTTCTGTTCGTCTCTTCACCTTTTGTCTGCTGCAAAACCTTAGTTCGAATGCTTTTATCAAGTAGGAAATCCACATGACTACTGTTACTGATGAAGTGACAAAAACAGGAAAAAGCTGCTTTGGGTGAGTCGGGAGAAAAATGACTTACTAGATTCGTGTGACTCGAAGGTGTGTGTGACTGCTGCTTTGTGTGACTCGGAGGAAAAGTGACTTGCTAGTTTTCCTTTCTTTGCCTTTACTTTGCTCTTAATTTTGTGATGTTGCAGCAGACCGTCTTCCACCCAAGCTTTTCTGGATTGGTCGCTCTTAGGACCACTAGAGAAAAGAAGACACACGAAGTAGAAGGCAACATCTTTTTCAGTATTTTTTTTTCTAAGAACTGGTAATCCTCGTCCCGGAAGAAAACGCCACTGTTTCCTTTTTTATATTGAAGGATAAACAGGGAATGCACTCAGCTTTGGTCGATTAAGACCACATAAAATAAGGTACTTCCTTTGGTTTTCGCTAGAGATTGTCTTCCTAATTCCTGGATTCTTGTGAACTATACTTTCAAAATCGTCACTGTAACTTTTGACAAGAACTCCACTAATTGTTGAAATATTAAAAGTTCTTCAGTGCTATCGATTGTTAAATTTTTACATAGCTCAAACACAGAACATGATGTAGATTTTATTTCCACCAAGATATCAATTTTCCCAGGCAGTCTTAACAATGTTAAGAACAGTAACTAATGATATAATGTATTCCAGCTTGGTAACACATGTAACTATCTTGTTGGGTCTTTTATCGGAAATTAATTACAAAAAAACTTTCCGAAAAATAAGTTTTTCAAAGAAAAGTAAAGGCCATTTTAAACTTAAGCTCAGGAGATACAAATACCTGTAAAAATTCAAACTCAAAACGACCAGAAATTACTATTAAAGAATAAATGAAACCCAAAACGAACAGAAATTATATAAACAATCATAGCAAAAAACATACAACAAGTAATAATATAAATGAATAAATAGATCTTAAAGCGAGTAATGCTTAGATTGAATATGAAAATCAAGCTTAAAACGCAAACAAATATTTTGCTATTAAAGTATAAATGAAACTTAAAACGAACAGAAATTAAATAAACAATCAATGTGAACAAACATACAATATATATATTAATGTAAATGGATAAATAAATCTTAAAACGAGTGAAACTTAAATTGATTATGCAAATCAAGTTTGAATCGAATAAAAATAACTGCAAACAAGAGTTTGGGTATCGTCTCACTGCAGAAGCCTAAAACCTACTGCGTCATTGGCGCTTTACTGAAAACAATTCTTTGAAATATTTTCACTTTTGTAACTTTAAGGAATCAAAAATTAATTAAGATTTTAGTGAATAAATATCAGCATATGTATATTAAATTGACAATGCACATTTTTTTTTCAGTAAACTCATTTGAATTTTTTTTCAGTAAAGTACAAATTATATTCTGGCTTTTAGAAAGCATAGAGGTTTTGAACCCTACTCACATTAATTTATGCTCCTTTTGAGTTTGACTCTAATATTTATTTTAATTTTTGTTCGTTTTGGGTTTCATTTATTTATTGACACTTATTTGGGGTAGTTGTATGCTTGGTAGATTATATGATAGTCCGGACGCCAGGTGTTGAAAATGTGAACGATATCACGACGGAATGGGGCTGCTACGAGAATTAGCCTACCATCCACCCCCTAAATTGACCATGCGGATTCAAAAATACCAATTACACTTGCTTGCGAGTGGTGGAACACTCCGAAACTTGACATTTTATTATATTTTGGTGTCTCATGCAAGAAAATGCATGTTCCACAAAGCTTGAGGTGCAGTTTTCCGCTCAAATAGAAATGCCTAGAAGCCATAGAATGTTTTCATAACAAACTAACACGATTAGTTACAAAAAATGGCAGAGTTAAAAAAAATGGTAAAACTATATGAGTCTTGAACAGTCTTGGAAAGTATAAACAAAATCAAATTGAATATTAGATATATAATGATATTAATTGTTGAAAGATCCATCAGTTCAAGATTTTTTTTTCACTTTAATTTTTATTTTCATTTTCAATGCTGTAAGAACTGGAAAATAATAAATTTGTAATATACGAGTAATTCGTTTTCAGTGAAGCACCAATGACGCAGAAGGCTTTAGATTTTTACAGTTAAAGAAGGGGGCTGTATCCAAATTTTGCTTGTAGTGAAACTATATTTGTGCCTGACCAATCTTGAAAAGAACTAATAATTTGAACTGAATATTTGATGCATAATTGCTATTAATTATTAATTGCTGATATTAATGCTAAAAATGATATTAATTGCTAAAAGCTCATCAGTTCAAAATTTTACTGTAATATTAATATTTATTTTCAATATTAAGTACAAAAGAAAACATTTGTAATATAATTCGTTTTCAGTAAAGCGCCAATGACGCAGTAGGTTTTAGGCTTCTGCAGTGAGACGATACCCAAACTCTTGTTTGTAGTTATTTTTATTCGATTCAAACTTGATTTGCATATTTAATTTAAGTCTCACTCGTTTTAAGATTTATTTATTCATTTACATTAATATATATTGTATGTTTGTTCGCATTGGTTGTTTGTTTAATTTCTGTTCGTTTTAAGTTTCATTTATACTTTAATAGCAAACTATTTGTTTTCGTTTTAAGCTTGATTTTCATATTCAATCTAAGCATTACTCGCTTTAAGATCTATTTTTTCATTTATATTATTACTTCTTGTATATTTTCTGCTATGATTGTTTATTTAATTTCTGTTCGTTTTCGGTTTCATTTATTCGTAAATAGTAATTTCTGGTCGTTTTGAGTTTGAATTTTAACAGGTATTTGTATCTCCTGAGCTTAAGTTTAAAATGGCCTTTACTTTTCTTTGAAAAACTTATTTTTCGGAAAGTTTTTTTTTAATTAATTTTTTTCGTTTTTGATTGCAAAAAGTTTCAAGTTTTTATGGCATGGGGGGGGGGGGAGGTGCTTACTGTCCGATTATTCTTGACTTTAAAAAACGGATCTAGAACTTTCAATTTAAATCGAATGAGGCTTTTTTCAAAGTCTATACGATTACCTCTTTGATAAAAACCTTATATATGAACAATAGACAGCTTGCATAACTTGTGGACAGCGATTGACAACAATGAATGGATTGAAAAAATAGCTCTAATAAGGGGGTTTAGACCATTTTACTTGCTGACACAAAGGGATCACGACCACGACTGTTTGGAATTGACCTTAATAGGAATTTGTGTGCCAAAGCAATTTTGCATCTATCACAGAGTATGTATTTTAACTTTATAATTGGATAATTATAATAGATTTCCTATGTGTTCTTCCCATACAAAACCCCTTCCCATAAGTTATAAACCCCCCTTAATAAGTTATGCCCCAGGGCATAACTTACAACGCCTACCCCTGGGCCCTGGTGCGCTGTGTCGACACCGGAGTTTTTTGTTATCAGAACTTTGAACTATTTTAACAAAATGTCTATCTCAAAATTTTTGTCTAATGCATTTAGGGCTTGGAGGAGGGAGAGGGGCTAGTTGCCCTTCAATCTCTTTTGACTCTTAAAAAGTGAACAAGAACTTTCAATTTTCAATCAAATGAGCCCTCTCTAAAATTTATACGAGCATCCCTTCCGTAAGAAATAATATGAAGGATTCGGAGAATCCTTAAATTACAACCCTTGCCCCGAGGGCTGGGGGAGTTGTAATCATCAAAGACCTAATTTCCAGAACTTAAAACTACGTTTAATAAAATGGCTGTCTTAAAATTTTGATTGGATGTGTTTGGGGAAAAGGTGGGCGTGAGAGGGGGGTTAGTTGCCCTCAAATCACTTTCAACTATTACAAAGGGCACTAGCCCTCGGAATTTCCCATCGAATGAGCCTTTTTTGAAGTTTCTACGACACCGCCTTCTATAAAAACCTTATATGCCCCCAGGGCATAACTTAAAACCCTTGCCCTGAGAGTTGTGGGGGAGTGTCCTCCTCAAAAATATATTTTCTATCTGGAAATCAACTACGCTGAACAAAATGGCTATCTCAAAATTTTGATTGGAAGTGTTTGGGGAAATGATGGGCGTGGGGGGGGGGGAGGGGGGCTAGTTACACTCCAATCACTTTCGACTATTAAAAAGGGCACTAGCTCTTTAATTTCCAATGGAATGAGCCTGTTTTGAAGTTTCTACGACAACGCCTTCTATAAAAACCTTATATGCCCCAGGGCATAACTTAAAACCCTTGCCCTGAGGGTTGTGGGGGAGTATCCTCCTCAAAAATATATTTTCTATTTGAAAATCAACTACGCTGAACAAAATGGCTATCTCAAATTTTGATTGTATGTGTTTGGGGGAATGATGGGCGTGGGGGGGCTAGTTGCCCTCCAATCATTTTTGACTATTAAAAAGGGCACTAGAACTCTCGATTTCCAATCGAATGAGCCCCGTTTGAAGCTTCTACGACGACCCCTTCCATATGAAGTGCCTCTGGGAAAAAAAAAATAAAACATTGGAGCCGTATGGCCTTTACTATAGGCAACGCTACAGCGTTGCCTCTGATGTCTTTCCCTATATTTGACATCTTCTCATCATTCATGTTGATCGATGACATGACATCAAAATTACCGTAAAAAGCCAGAGGCACACATTTGGAACAACTTCTTATATAATTTCTGTTTCTTATAAGTTTTAATGTTGCTCATTACTTTCGTCCCAGGCATAAACTTACCTCCCGAGTTGAGTGAGCTATCCCAGCGTCTTCAAAAGAATTCCTGTCCTGGGAAAAAGATTATGGGTACACAGCCAAATCTTGCTTGTCTTGCCCAAGCGTTGTATTAGTCTCAACCTCAAATTGCAATTGAGTTTTTTTTTCACTGCTCTTGTTTTTATTTTTCTACGCTTGCTTTGTTTGTGGGGCTCCTTTTGTGGGGCTCCTTTTCTTTGAATTCTAATCACTTTTCCATTATGCTTAAAAATTTCTTGCCTTCTTTTCCACTCGTAGTGAAAGTTTGACCATCACTCCATGCACGTAACCTTGTCTCTTGCTTTTGGTTTGTTCGTATTATCTTGTCAGTCTTCAGTTGGATTTTTTCCGAGCTACTGAACCGCCAGACGAAAACAAATCATACGCGAACATAAACATATTTTTAAGGCGAGTTGCTAGGCTACCAGTCTAGTCTGTTCAATCTTGGTTAAATTTAAACAACTCTGTTTAAATCCGAAATTATTAAAAATAAGCATTAAACCATCTCACTCTATTTACAACCATCTCATCTCAAAACGACAATGGTATAGTTTTCGAGTTGTAGTTTGCAGTTTATGAAATGTATGGTTAAATTTTTGGGAGAAATCCAATGGTTTGGCTAATTTATAAATAAACAGTTCAGGGAAGAAATTTTCCACACTTTTGGGAATTTTGGAAATAAAAAAATTGATTCTCCATATAATAATAACAATAATAATTTATTTATACCCTCTTTACAAACATAAAATGCTGATAGAGGAGTAAATAAAGGAAAAAGGAAAAAACACACACACTAACAAAATACAACACAGGATATAAAAGATGCAATGAAAACACCTCTGATGAATAAGAATACTAAAATAATAACAATACAATACTATCTGATGCAAATAAGAGGAAAATCAATGATACATTTTCTACGCTTTTCAAACATTAACGCAAGTTCTTTCATTTTCAACGTGATATCAAAAACTCTGTACAACAAAATACGTTTACAACATAGGATATAAAAAAGACGCAAAGAAAACACCTCTGATGAATAACAATACTATAACAATAACAATACTATCGGATACAATTAAGAGGAAAATCAACAATACAATTCCTACGCTTTTCAAACCTTAGCGGAAGTTCTTCCACTTTCAACGTAATATCAAAAACTCTGTATCTCTTAACAATGTAAGTATTCCTGATCCACAAGGGTAGGCCAAGAAAAAACTTGCAATATCTAAAGAACTGTTTTCAGAATATCTGCAAATATCGGTCAACTAATCATCCAAGATAAGGGACTCTACCCCCCCCCTTCCTCCAGCCCCCCAAAAAGAGAGTCGACTCAGTGTGTTGGTTCAGCTCTTTTTGATGGAATTAACAATATCCTTAAAGGGATGGGAAAGCAGCTGGCATTGGTAAAAGAGCTACTTAAGAATGGATGAAATCCTATTAGATAGCCACTCTTTAAACTATCCACGAAGAAGTGGAATGCTGAGGCTCTCCCACGTGGATGGAAGAACAGTACGATCGAAAGGTAAGCAAAAAGAGGCGAGATTGTGGTGCTTAGCTCCCGTGTCTTTGTATGCCCCTTGTGCAAAGCAATTGTTTCAAAAACACCTCCATCATTCACACCTCCCACAGAAATAGAGTGGAAATAGTATTTAGAAAAGCCTAAACCTATTTAGCGAATGTCTAGGTTGCGGTAAAATAATCCGTAGACAGCATCAGTTGAACCGTTCAGATGTTAATTGAAACAAGTTCATAAAACAAACAGCTGAGAAATTTAAAAAGAAGGTTAAATTCATCTATTTAATGCACTATCTTTTGGAAGAGAGCTGTTCAGAGTTTTTGGTGTTATATTATGCTTGAGTGTGGGAATGTGTGTTTGCTGTAATTCCATAATTTACGTCCCCAACACATCACACGGGCTTGAAAGGCCGAGATTCTTTTGTCGATTTTAGCTGCTGCCTTTTATGTGTGTGTTTTATCTATTCTTGGACGAATTAACATATGGCTTTGATAGAACAACCCTTCAGTGAGATGTTTCCAAATAGAGGTGCAGTGCAAGCAAATTTGTTTCTTTCCAAGTGTATTTTACCATGGACTTGACAGCTTTTTTGTCATTTCACAATATTGGTAAACGGTATTTTTTTTTTTTTCATTTTTAGTATTAATCTTCGTTTCAGGCTCTGCCCTTGCGGATGCAGAAAGCTGGGAAGGATTCAATTTCATTGACGTTCCAACCTCAGTTGATGTAAACAAAAGTAGACTTGGTCAGATTGATACGTGAACGGCCCTGCAGACCAATTTAATGCAAAAAAAAAAAGTTAAAACATCTCAATTGTAAATGTAATTAGAGAAAGACATAGAAACACTTTGGCACTACCCCAGTTTTCTGAAAGGAATTGTCGTTAAGTGTCAGGGATTCATTGTGAAATGTTTTGAGAAGCAAATAACATACTTCAAGACTATCGACCTTTGAGTTTATATTTAGAATTCTCAATTTGTATTGTAAGAATATCAAAGAAAAAGAAATTCTTGTAATTTCGATTGTTGTTAATAATCTGACTTTCAACAATCAGAAATTCTTGTATCTGACTTCAAAAAGAAATTCTTGTAATTTCGATTGTCGTTAATAATCTGACTTTGAAAAATCAGATAGTCAAGAAAATGGTATTTTCTCAAAAATATAATTCAGCGTTAGTGACAGATTTACATGCATTGATTCTCAAATTTCCGTACAACCATTAGTTATAGCAAAGTTTCAGAACAGAATTTACAGCGGATAATGATAAAAAAAAACCGTGTGCATTAAAGAAAGATCGATTTCCATAGTTTACATGTAAAATTTTCCCATGGTTGTTTGACTCTAGAATAAAAGCTTCGGCAACTAGTGAGGATGCTGGTGGAATAGAGGGCTTAATAGGCATTGACTCGCAGAGTGATGCTGAACGGGAAATGCTTAATTTGGCATTGCGAAAAAATGAGGCAAAAATTAAGTGACGTCTACCTTCAATAAAACTTCACTTTCAACTATTATTAGGTCTTTTCGGGCGTTTTTAAACCTTACATAAAATGGAATCAGAGAACAATGAAATATTACGGAAAAAATGGACAATAAGCTATACATATTTGAAAAGCGATCAAGCTTAAACCCTCTCAGGTCACCACGGTAAGAAAAGTATATATGTTCTCGTTTTTCATGTTTGTCTTTTTGTCGATCTGACAATCTTGCTCAGAAGTTTTAGTATCGATTTCACTGTTCTAACGATTTATCTGATTGTCAGATTTGAATCCATATTCAAAATCCAACAGTGAATCCGTGAATCCGTATTCATTATTAGATTTTCAAACATAACCAACTTAGCGATTTAATTACTAATTTTGAAGCCAAAAGACCTTATATAACCCACATAAAACGTGTGGCACTCTACAGCTACAGGTTTCTGTTGTGCTTTTAAGCAATTCTTTAAAATTTGGCCACAATGTTCTGAGATGGGTATAAAAATGGAGAGAAATTATGGGGCTATCTAAAAGCTATTAAACATGAAGACAAGAACATTAAAGCGGAAGGGAAGCGATTTGAATAGGGAGTGGGGGGGGGGGCTTAGTTGGCAGTAGTTTTTTGAAAAGGGTGTCTAAATTAGACTGGGATGGTTTCAACCCATATCCCTCCATGTCTTTATATAATGACCATGCCAACAATCATATTATATTGTTTATGATAAATTAATGTTTTGTATATTTCAGGCTGCAGATGATGCTGCTTTGATCTCAATGGTAAAAAATGTCCTTGATACTCCACATCACTATTTTTCGCTTAACTATGATTTGAGTCATACTATGCAAAGGCTAGCCTTTATAGCTCCTGAGTTCCGTCAGGTGAGTTTAAAGTTATCTTAGCAAGTGCTTTGTCCCTCTAAACTATCTGTAAGACTATTCCTGGATGTTCACAATGCTCACATAATAACCGTCATTCTTGGGATTTAATTTGTAGATAAAGCTGACTCTCAGCTTTTGAACGATAGCAAATTTATGGTCTATCGTTGACAAAATTAGAATCATAGGCCATATTTATCGCCATAGGTCACATAAAGCCGTATTTATCGTCTTACTATGAAATATTAGAATCATGGGGGTGCAGAAAACTAACATACAAAATTTGCATGGGCGCTGTAAACCTTAAGAAATTTGATATTTTGAGCACAATTTTTATGGACATTCTTTTATTAGTTGCTGCTTTTTATTTTACTGTCCGATTCGTATTGCGAAAAACAGTTCTATTATATTTTGTGTTCGCTTTTATACTTAAGTATGTTGAATATTCTTAAGAACGTTATAGTGTCGACTTAGTCTTGACTTCTGAGAAATGACTTAACGTTTGCTGATTAAACAGTGTTTATTTTTATTTTAGTGTTATTAATCTTTGCTTTTAAAGAATATCCTGATGAATTTGCAAAGTTGAGAGTCAATCAAGCGTTTCAATGCTGAAGCTGGAACAAAAAAAATATAAAACTTAAACTTTGCCAAATTAACTTTTAATAGACGCGTTTCATACAGGCTATAAAATTCAATTTAATCCAAGGTAGGCGGTATTATCTGATTGTCAGAGGCTATTTAACTCCTTTTCCTGTGGGCCATAATTCTAAGTTATGTCTTTTGTTTTCATTTAAAAGTTCTCCTTTTTTCCTGTTTCCTTAAATATTTGCATCTAACAAGCTTTAAATATATCTATTTCCATTGCAGATGTCAATGTTTGAGCGAGCTGACGACCGGTTTGTGTGGAATTACAAATTGATTGAAAACTTTGTCAAAGGTGATAAAGAAGTAGCTAAATACAGCCTTCCAGTTATCCATGGCTGTAAGTTACTTTTTATTGTTTTATTTAATTTTTCTTTGATATGTGAAAGAACATTGACAGAAAAAACAATCAAATATCCTCACTTTGCACTCCTGTTTCCCTCTGTCAATTTTCTATTTTAAAGAATATTCAAATGTCTGTGTTCTCATCTTTTTCTTCACTTAAATGACTTTCTTTTTTTTTACGTTGTAAATCATCAATTTTTTCACTAAAATCATGAGTTTGGCTGATAGTTTTTGGCTATTTTTTCAAAAAAAATATTTGTCAATTGCTTTTTATTTTTCAATTCTTACGTTCCCTTGTTTTTGTTCGTTTTAATTCAAATGTTCCTTCCTTTCTTCGTCTTGAATTTTTTACTAAAGACTACGAGTGTGTCTCTGTCTTTTGGTTGGTTTTTTTTTTTTTTTTTTTTTTTACTATAATTTTCTGTTTGCAATCTTTGTAAGTTTATACTTCTCATATGCTATAAAGTAAAGGATTTTGTTATTTTTGAACGAGAAGAATGACTGCAAAACAACTGCAAGTTAATTTGATCTTGATGGGATTTGAAACAAAGATAGATAGATAGTTTGATTAGTGTATTTCAAAAGCTCAGGGGCCATATACACAAAAAATATGGGCAAAGTAAGAAAATTGCCGAAAAATAACAAAGTACACAAACAGAGGAAATAAGGTGAAAAATACCTAATCTAGAAACAAAATAAGTTATTCGCAAAAACTTGTCCTTCTTTCCAAGCATTCATCAATATACACACCAATTCGAGTTATTGTTGTTAGGTTTCTACAGTGAAGGATGTCCGGAAGCTACAAATCAATCCCATGTAGATAATTCTTCCCTGAAATTAGAAAGCACCGGGCACTTCTGTAGAAAATGGTCAAAATCTAAGCAAAAAGAGGCTTTAAACTTTTTATATATAAGCAGTTTTGAAAAAAAAACTTCTAATTAAACATTAAAGTTGATTTAATCGTTGCTCAAAGTATATAGCAAGTCTCATGGAATAAAGTTTAACTGTAAAAGGCAATTTTATTTCACTAAGCTAATTTTAGTTATAGCTAGTTTAAATTTCTTTTTCAGTTGTACCGTTTTGATAACTTTATTTGTAACGATTGGTAAAAATATATTGCGTCTTTATAATTTAGAAAATCAGTCGGAATTTCTTACTGGGTTCGGGGCTGTGTTAAACAAAAAAAAAAAGAAGGGAAAGAAATAGAAAAAGAAGGGAAACTCGTACTTATCATTATTTTGCTGACATCACTTTATCTTATTCACCAATCTTTTTTAGTTAAGTAGGAAAATAAATCTTTCTAATATTTTTGTATAATAGTGTAGATATGTTTGGATTGACATAAGAGTTTCCTGAGTCAACCTCTTAAATGCCCCCATCCACAGGGTGAGTTTTTTTTATGAATTTAACTTTTTTTAGTTATTTCGATAAAAGTATGTAGCGTGGGAAGGAATTCATTCAACTGGGCTGTAATATCACGACGAAGCCGATACAATGCTGGAACTCGATTCTACACAAGAGGCATTAATTTAGATGGACATGTTGCAAATTTTGTTGAAACAGAACAGATTGTAGAATATGATGGTCAAAAAACTGCCTTTGTACAGGTAAATTTCTGTGTTTTTGTTAATATGATGATTATTTCAAAAGTAGATGAAAGGGGATTCAATTACCCTGCCCAATTTTGGTCCTTCGGGTCCCAAATACGATTCACTTATTGGGTCTATCTGCTATTTTCATAATTCTATAGAAGACTGAGAATGTAGTTTGGAACGCTTTTTTGATGGAGTAGTTTTAAAGAAATAAAAGATGTGAACTTCGGATGTGTGCACTTTTTATAAATTTTTTTTTTTTTCTATGAATTTTTTTTTTGTTCTAGCACATTATCGTTACCCGACTTGCTTTTTCCCGGGAGGTTTTAAACTCAGTTCCGATTGCATCAAATTGAAATAATATGTGTTAGATATCAGTATTGGGTATGTCATATACTGTTCATTTTCATTGTGGCAGGGCAATTTCTGGCACTGCCAGCAAATCAGCAGAAAGGAAAAATTTAAGATGCCGTAATTCTGTTGTATTCAATAAAAAAGAATAAAAATAAGTTTTTCAAAGAGAAGTATAGAGTGATATTAAGACCTAAAATAATAAAAAATTAGGTTACGTAATAACTCAAACTTTGAAACGAATGAATAAAAAATAAAAGATGTTGCTATGAATGATTAAACTAACCTTAAAACGAACAGAGATTACGGCAAATAAGAGCGGAGCTACCGCTCCCTCAGAACACCCTAAGGGCTGGAGTGTTATAGATAAGATTTGTAAGATTTATAGATGTATATAAGATTTACACACGAGACAAGGTCGAACATTTTAACCGACAAACACCAACCATAATAAAATTCAATTCCTAAAAACGGTAGCGTGCAATCCCCTCAAACACAATTCCCTATATTTAATCCTCAAACGAAGCAACTTGGACAGCTCTCACACTCGGATATAAAGTAAAAGAGATTCTCATTCGCACATCCACACATAGGGCCAAAGTAGGGGTCGGCCACCAACCTAAACTTTCCCCAAAATTTCCTTCTCTCACCTAAATCTAACCCCCCCCCCCCCCAGCACTTTAGCTAGGGAGTAAAATCTCAAAGACATAGATTGGTCCTTATGGGCTTTCTAATCTTGGATTTCTTGGTCCCTTTAAGGTCCGATGGGCTTCCTTCCATACTGGCACGCTTTCGTCCATCGGGTCTTTTCCTTCATTCCACGTTTCCAAAAGTTCCCTCTGGAAGTCTTATTTTTTTCAGCTTCGAAGCCCTGTAGTGGAGGAATCAGATGGGCTAGTACTAGCACAATTTATCAAGCTTTTCTTTCGATGTCGTATGGGGTGAAAACTTGCATCTTAGTAGTTCAAATGCTAGTTTTGGTTTAGTGAAAGAGGACCTATTTCAAGGTTTTTGGCTTAAACTCATTTTACCCGGACATTTTTTGCCCCTAAAGATCCCATTGCCTAAGGTACATATCATGTAATTCCCAAGCTTATCGGACAACAAACATTTATGTTTTCTTACGCCCTTCTGACAACAACTTGTTTTGAGCTGAAGTCCCATTGACCTAGGGCTGAGGCTCTGTAAGCTCTGAGCCTATCAGACATCAAGAATGTATTTGGTGAATTTACAATATTTTGGAAAAGAAATCTAGTGCTTCGATATCCCTTTGGCCATTTGTACACGCCCTGTAAACTTAAAATCATGCCAAGAAAAATAATAATGTTGTGGAGTTACACCCTTTCTTAAAATTTATCGTGAGTGAAAGGCCCATTGGTTCAGTGTACACGATCTGTAAGTTTCAAGCTGATTGGACATAAACAAATGTATTTCGTGTACTTATACCCTTATACCCTTCAGACAAGCACACTTTTGCCTTGAGATCTCTTTGGCCCTGGGTTCGAAATTTGTCTCAGCGGTGAGAAATATTCGTGGGACACCTTTTGTTCCGGGTCGGGAAGCCCAGGATGGTTTTCAGAAGCGTTCTTGTTGTACGGTAACTTCATTGGCTCTGGGCTGATCAAAAATATTCAAAGTCTCGTGTTTCCTTTTCATCTAGGTTGATCGAAAAGATTCCAAATATGTTAGCTCTTTCTGGGCTGGACTTATTAAAAATATTTGAAGTTAGGTAATTAACTGAGCAGATTGACTGAGCGGGGTCAAAAAATTCATTCGTTGAATCACTGAGCTAAAAAAAAAAAAAAAAAAAAAAAAAAAAAAAAAAAAAAAAAAAAAAAAAAAATCAAAGTTCAGCAACTCCTTTTTGTCTGGGAAAACTAAGAATATTTTAAGATTTATAACTCCTTTGGGTCACTGCCTCAGCTGTGAGACCCATGGTGGCTGACTCGACTCATAGATGCAGATTCTTGTAGGATTCCAGTTCAAACAAGGTACAAAATTTCCACCTTTTCCATTAAAACCAATCTGTGGAAAATGGGTATTTTGCATAATTAGGGTCCTTGCCCCTGGTGCTGAGTGGGTTATGTCATTCCCGAAAGCTTATTTATTGTACTGAGCAAAATGGCTATCTTCAAGTTTTGATCCTATGCCATTGGGGGTATACGAGGGTGCCTGCGTATGCATGAGGCGCTAGAGTCTGAGGGGATCACAGGACCAATTTTTAACTCTAATTGCAAATTCAAAATCTTTGAAAAATCTGGTTTTAACAAGGTGTATAGCATACCCAACTTTTTACTAAATGTAGCTGTGAAGAACAGGCTAATTGTATAACTTGGGACCCTTACCTTGATGCTGCGTTGATCATAACTTCCCTTGAGGAACATTTTAGGTTCTTTCGATTATATAAATCGAAATGGCTTTCTCAAAATTTAGATCCGATGCCAGAGGAGGCTACATGGATGACTAGTGGTAAGAAAGAGCGTGAGAGGGGCCTTCGGCCGACTTCTGATTACCTATGACACTTATGAAAGTGCTAGAGCTTTCATTTTTAGATGAAATGGGTCCACTTCCCAGTTTCTATGATAACCCTTCTATACGAAGAGGTAAAAAAAAAAAAATATATGGATATCAATCTCTCTTAACTTAGTCAACACTAGTGCATTGACTCTGATTTTTCTATTTGCCATTTTATTTAGTAATTTTCCATTTCCTTTTTTTTTAATGTGTTGAATTTTACTTTTGCTTCTTTTTACTTTCTTGCTTTTTATTGACAGGCTCCCTTTCATAGTAGGAAGTCTGGCTAATACACATATTTTATCTTAAGGAAAAATACTATAAAGGGGAGCGGCATTTGATAAGGGGAAATTTCATAACGGAAATGAAATAAACTCACCAAAGAAAAATTATATTATTGTTCTGATAATTGCCATTATTTCTCGTAATAATTCATTTGCACCTGAAATTGCTCAACGTAAAATTGTCACTAAAATATCCTATTAAGAATATAAAGCGGACTCTTTTTTCCCCATGCTTGTGTCTATATACGGGATTTTGTTCTAGGGAGGCTGGCTGCTAGAAGAATTTTGTCGGGGGAGTACCAAAAGAATAAAAAGACATCCTCTCTTTTACTTCGTGTAGCGGTCTCAAATAACCTAGGCTTTTTTACCTGCATTTTTAATACCCATTTACGAGCCCAAGAAATATTCCAGGGTGGGAAGAGGGGCAAATTGGTTAGACCCCCCCCCACCTTGCTACGACCATGTGCGTGACTAAATACTCTGTTTTAAATGATTTTCCGAGTAGATTTGCACATGGCAGCTTTGTACATGGCATTGACAGCTTTTGTTTATTGTAATCATTTTACTGGGCTACCCTCTTAAGAGTATACCCTTCTTTTATTTCTAGACTCGTGGCTCCATACCACTTTTCTGGAATCAACTGCCGAACTTGAAATATAAACCCAGTGTAGCTATCGATAGTTTTAAAGAACATATTTTAGCGCTTAGCAAACATTTTGAGGAGCAAGTCCTTCAATATGGTCAACAAGTTCTTCTCAATCTGGTAAGTAAATTTATCATGTTTTTCCTCATTTTTTTAGGCAAAGATATTCGTTTATGAGGATTGAAGAAATGCACAACGAGTCTTTACATATTCGAAACATAGTGTGTTTGTGTATGTGTGTGTGTGTGTGTGGGGGGGGGGGTTCTGGATGATCTTTCCTAACTCTTCTAAAGTATATGCAATAAAAAGGATGTCAGACACGACCTATTTATATAGACATAGCAAGGCTCACGGTAAGCATAACAACTCGATTAACAGAATTGACAAATATTAATTTGTAGCGCCAGCTTTTTTTTCTGCTGAATTCTTATAAGAGTCAGGTAATACAATGCTTGGGGTATAAACAATGTAAGGAGAAAGCAAGCATAAGTATTCTTGATTAAGCTCTTGTTGGAAAATAATTCAACTGGAAATGTTGATTCAACTAAGACTTGAGACTTGTAGTATGTACTTGTTACAGTATGTTCCATACTAGAACTGAATGCCCGTTAAAGGCTCTTGCTATGTGTTGCTGTGTACAGCTGAGTATTCTTTTTTTTAGTAAGATGCTCCATGTTTTCCCAAGAAAGGTAATTTACACAAGTGTGTTTATAAAGGGCTTTATTCGCCTTTGGCAA
This sequence comes from Artemia sinica, assembly GCA_027921565.1. Taxonomy (NCBI): domain Eukaryota; kingdom Metazoa; phylum Arthropoda; class Branchiopoda; order Anostraca; family Artemiidae; genus Artemia; species Artemia sinica. Next base: position 2,122,685 of record JAPEVW010000025.1, on the reverse strand, counting down.
GGATCTTGTCGTGATTGTCCTTTGAGGGATCAGATTAAAGGATATACATAGTGCCCACATAGTTATTCCGTCGAAACCAAAGAATAAGAGAGGTTAATAAAATATGAACTTCAAGCTCTTCTCTGAAAAAAACAAACAAACAAATGGGTGGGCCATCTTGCGTTACCCAGTTAAGTCATAAACTTGATTAGTTAAACCTGAGTAAAAACTCTAGGTGTGTTTTATTTTTCGTATTTTGTTCATTGTTGTTTTGAATTTGGCATAATATTAAAGAAACTCTTTTGAGGAAGGGCACAGTAGGCATATGTGTTTACATTTTTAAACTTGCTTATGCTCTTCTTAGAAGCCTAGCCCAAAATATATTACAAGTAAAGAAGTTTAAAACAAATTAAGCTCATTTTCAGAAAAGTAGAGTAAAATTCAAGCCAAAAGAAAATTGAAATCCAAGTTTTAACAAGTGCAATTAAGTTTATTTTGATGCTCTCTAATTATATATATTAACCATGTACCATGTACCACTGTACCACTAGGTAACCATGTACCACTAGGGGCAACAGTAGTTTTAATTCATTTCATTTATACCGTCTTACTTTTCTGTTAAATCGCTTTTCAAGTTGCTAAGTGGGTTTCGCGAGATCATCTCCGTCAGTTCACACCTTTACTGCTTATTTACAAACGCTCCAGTCGATACATGTGCGTCTAGGATACCTGTTGCGCAAAGCCGAGCCTTAATTTGTCTTATCAGAGTCATAAGGATTCTACACCTTAGGAAGTCTATGCACAAAATGTGGAGAACAGATTTTGTCTTGTCCTAATTCGTGTATTAAACGAGTTGAAGAGGCCTCGCCTTCCTCTCCTTCTGAACCAACCATTCCAGACCTATAGCCGGCTATTGCTTCAATAAGGTAAATGAGGAATAGAATGGTGTTCTACTTTAGTGTTCGTTCGGCTATTAACCGTATTCACGCCATTGTCGCCGATTAAGATAAACCCCTGCACCAAGTTCTATTCTAAAATGTACTTAAACACTCTGCTCAAAATCACTACTAAAAGTAACTGTATGATTTTATCCACTAGATAATTTGTGGAGTTTGATCAAACCCTATACTACATCTTCTTTGTCACTTTCCTTCATTATTTCTTATGTGAAGTTAATCAGTTTGTTCACTAAACTACTCAAATATTGTTCCTAAAGCTAAAATAATTATTTTTTGGCAAAGTTTTAACTTAATAAAATGAGTAAAGTGGATAAGCCAAAAATAGAGTATGGCGCTTTCTGAAAGATAGTGAACGAATACAAAAGTGTAAAGAGGAGAAAAAAAAATTAAAAGCCGATAAGTTTGTATTAGTTTTCATGCTTTAAATAGTGTGAAAAAAATTCAGTGAGTTATATCATCTGTCTTCTCTATTTTCTAGTGTAATTAAACATGTAGCTTGATAGGTTTATTTGCCGTATATCCTCAGTGAAGTTTTCGTTTAAATGTTTATCAATATTGTTTTCTTTACTGGTATGTTTCGTCCTTTGTATTTTCTTCTTTGGCAGGTTGACCAAAAAGGATCTGAGGGAAGACTAGCCAATCATTACGAGACTTTAATTCAAACATATAACAACGATATGCTCAGGTAAGAGTCTTGTACTAATGATTTAGAATAGCTACGTTTGAAGGCTCTGTTGACGATTCTTAAGCGAAGAACTTGGTATAAAATTCTTGAAATAGGATTGAAAACTGTCCTTTGGTGTGCAGTTCTGGTAAAACGCTAAGAACTTGGGTCTGCGTGGGTGCAATCCTGAATATTTCTTAAAACAAATTTTTTTTGACCTTTTAAGTTTTCCGAATCTTCTTTCAAGCAGTTATTTTATCTTGTGTTGAGCTATCTTTCTGGGAATTTAAAGAAAAGATTCGATAAATTGTATTAAAATATTTTACTTTATTTCATAATTTGGCTCTAGTATTACAATTTTAATAAGCGTACTTATGTTTAAAAAAAATCAACATATTAAGTCCAGTCAGCTGCTCGTTTTATCCCGTCGGAATTTTCAGTCAGGATTGTTATTTAAATGTCACTTGGGACAGAGAAGGCTACTAATACAGTATTTTTTTTAATCGTAGTATTCTCTGCAGGGGTCACGTTGTGAGTGAATAGTTCTACTAATTAATTCGTCCAGTTTGGTCTTATGTTATTCCGAGTACATGCATCTAGGACTATTTCCTCTTTCTTATTACAAAAATCCTTGATTTAGCGTGAAGCTGATAGATATAGGCACGTTGTTGCGTATGCCTGGTTGCAGGAAGCTGCTGGATGGAGTATAAAGTGTAAAGACCTGTCTCTCACAACTACTTACAGTAATGTAGGAGACGTTGAGAAGGGATTGTTCTGTTTCTCTGGGGTTGGTTCGTAAGAAATATATGCAAAAAATACTGAATGAAAACGAACCGAGGTTCAGTCCTTAATTTCTTGACTGTAGATAGAGGAAATATTTATGCTCAAGAACACACTTCTGAAAGCTTTATTTAATAGGCTGTTGCTGCTAGGCCGGTCACAGATTTTTTTTTTACCAGGATTTTTGGGAAGAAGCTGAGAAAACTGTTTTGTTTGGTTCTCAAAACGTATCCGAAACGAATTGTAGAAAAACTTTACCGATTTTTTTCAACCGATATTTTCTTCCAGCCAGTTAAAAATGTATTTACCATTGAATTACTGACAAAAATAGCAATAGCTGCACAAGCCGTGCATGACTGTCCTGAAAAGTAGTTTTGTGTAAGATGTCAATCCACTTGTATTAATTTCTGTAACAGCATTAGCTTTCTAAAAAAAAAGCGTCATTACTGGTTCACATAGCATCTGAATAACCATAGTTGTCTCTTAAGAAATTATCATAAACATTTGTTATTTCATTTTCAGTCAGTCTTTTTAAATTGAATTTGATTCTTTGTTCTTTTTTTAAGTGAACCTTCGAATGTGGCAAATAGAACAACGCCCAAGACAAGAAGACATTCCCTTGAACCAAAGATCTTTCTTGTAAAAAAATTCCATAACAATGTTCCCTGAAGAGACCCTAGTGGCAGAATGTAGCTCACTAAATTCAACAATAACAGCTTTTGTGGCATTTCTATCCAATTCTAAAGCTTCAGCCATTTTCAGCAGTAACGCTTATATGTGGCTTTTACCTTTTGAAATATAATATATTTAAAACCGACTACAGGTGCGTAGACAGAAAGACGCTATTCATTGGGGCTGGGGGCTCAGATTTGTAAAAAACGCTCTCAAGTGGTTCATCTACGTATGCAGAATTATAGAAAAGATTATAGACACGGGTGCGCACACGGATCTCTTATTTTTCATTAACTATTTTTTCATTATTTTTATTACTTATTATTCATTAAAGAAAAAGATTGAAGAAAGATGTTAGATTCATATAAAGAAAAAGGTTCAATGTTCAACATTCATTTAATAAAAGCAGCTTTCATAATTTTGGCCTAGGCCGTAACTAAATTATGCTACTTTTTACAACATCCATAAATTACAAGATGAACGAATTACGAACGATTAAATGCACTGACAAAAAAAGGAACAAAAGAGTTGGTAAAACGATTGGTAGGGTAACTCAACGGTTGGATTTTACTCCTGCTTGGGATAGGCAGGCACTCTGAACTGTATGAATAGTAGTCAAGAATGGGATAGTACAGGCAAAAGTTTTTTGCTATTTTGAACTTTTGAATGTGTTTTGCTACACCTTCCTTCGTGGAGCTCAGATGGTTTTATTTTTATGCATTAAAAGCTCAAATATAAAAGGTATAAATTAAATATGACAGAAAACAAAATATTGGATTATGTCAAGATCTAGGGGTTGCAGTCCCGTCGAGGTGGGCATCGAAGAAAAACAGCTGAAGCATTACATAAAGTTAGAAAATGGGAATCCTCAATTGAATTTGATAACCTATAAGCTATTTAGTAACTTATTAAGAAATATCAATAAAATTGTATAACACATAGCTATAAGAAATTTTAGCCTGAAAGCTAGTTTAAAATGCATACGAATTGAATAAACATGGCTGTTTTTAGCTTGAAAAATACTTATTCTCTTCTGGCTTTTGGTTCTGTTCTATTGCCGCCTCCTCCCCAATATTACAACCTGAATTCCAGTGGCCAAAATTGGCTCTTTTTTCGCGGCTGTAAAATACGTTATGAAAGCAGAGATTTGTAATTGTCAGTGAAACCCAATCCTAATTTGAAAATGTACATGTGAACATTACTCCCCCGCCAGCTGCTATGACTATTTGATCGTGCACCTTTGTTTAAAGGCTGTAATGTTTGACTTCTGAGTCTTAGCACACCATAGAGACAGAAAAAAGAATTGTGGTAGATTCTGCGAAATTTTGCCGTTAACAAAGAGTCACGCTTAATTTTTAGATTATGGAATCATGGTCGTAGTTTCAAGAGTTTAGCAAAATAACGGGGAAACTGTTAAAGAAGAGCAACCAGTAGGCTAGACTTGTGAAATTCCTACCTTGATTTCAATCTTCAAAAATTTGGCGTGCCTCTGGGTTAACGGTGTCTCTGTGTAGCACCCTGTCTGTCCCTCGATTCACACAGCTCACCTATAACGGATGGAGCAAGACATAAAACTGGCCCCACTGGCCAAACCGGTCCCACTCATCCCTTAAGGCGCAGAAAACAAATGGGGCTGTGCAATAGCATTTGTAAGCTTAGCCTTGAATGTGCAGCTTTTATAGCCAAATGGTTTTTAATGTGATCAGGGTATTTTCTTAGATACATGATCGGTAACCAATCGCAACCAAGCAATTGGCAACAGTAAATTGTTCAGTTATCGTACGATAAAGCAACGCATCGTTCTCAAACAAACTTAACCAAGTAAAATATTTACAGGAACAGCCTTTTGTGCAGTGCTTCCATATCCAAATGGTGTCTACTACTGTGATCTGGATGTTTTCAGCATATACTTTTAGCTTACATCTTGTAGCCAAAATTAATTTCTGATTACAATCCATGTTTTAAATTTTAAAATTAGGCTCTATGGTACATACGTTTTAACGGATGAGTTAAAAGATTTTGTCGCTTGCGTTGGCCCATCGTAACTCTGGAACGGACATTAAATGACCGAGAGATCTTGACAGATCATGTCAAACGGACGTTTGTATATGAAAATGCACCACTGTGAACTAAGGATATTTTATAACTTCTTTGGATAGATGATTTAGATGGCTTCTTTGGATTTTATTTAGATGGCTATAGGTTTTCTCTTCTCATGTGTTTTCAGTGACATCTATGCAAGAGCAATGTTGCTTTTGGAACATAGGTAGCAGCAGTATCATTTGACACACCGTCTATGATTTGCTTAAAGTAGATTCAACTCACTGTACTTAGTTAATATTACTAGGTAATTATGTGAATAGAAGTACATACCCACTAGGTACATTAACTGTATTTATGTATATACAATTCATTAGGTAATCCTTCATGCTGGTACCAGAAATATATAAATTGCTCGTTTGTTACTTTTTAATATTATTCAAATTAATTCACGCCTTAGATATGAAGCATTTGACTTCCATCATGAATGCCGTCGAATGCGTTGGGATCGGCTTTCTATTTTGATTGACAGAATTAGTCAAGACTTTGAGAACTTTGGCTATCTTCATTTATCAAGCGAAGGACTGGTGATCCGTAGGCAAGAAGGTACATTCAGGACTAACTGTATCGACTGCTTAGACAGAACGAATGTTGTCCAAAGCATGCTGGCTCATAAGAATCTAGAAGCTGTTTTGGAGGTATCTCATACTACCCTTTTTATTCTTAACTCTCTTTATTTTCTAGTATACCTAAGTATATTAATTTCTTTGTGCTCATATCTTGCATTCAGGTTTCATTTATGATTGCGGAAAAGATTGTCCTGCTGCTGGAATTGTGCCTTGGGGGAAAACTTCAATATTTTTTCCTCATCGGAAAAATAGGTAATAAGAGTTGAATTTACCAGGTTAAACAACATGTATAATTACGGACAAACAACTTCATAACGAAAGGACATCTTACTGCAAGTAAACTGGATTCATAGGCTAAATTTGTTATTGAATATTTAGCGCAAGCAATATTCGATCCCACAATCTCTTGCAATGTATCGACTAAGGTTCTTTCCTGTTTAATCAAAACGGCTCATTTTATCATCCTGAGAAGTAGGAACAGTCTTTAAATAGAAAACCTTCTAAATGTAAGAAAAACAAGAGACTAGTTGTGGTATTTTTACAATAAATATTTTTTATTTCCAAATATTACACACGTGATGGATAAAAAGATGTTAAAGTTCTAACGAAAATACAAAAACAAAACTAGTTGTCTTTTTGAAGAGCTTCTGTGTATTTCATGGCAAATTGAATCAAGGTTATAGATGATTCTTAGATTAGAGGCTTATGTTGCATTAGGTTAGTTTACTTTCTTACTATCTTATTTTTCTACTTATTTCCCTTCTTTATTTTCCTATCTATTCTTTTCCTACTCTCTTGGAAAATATCCCACAATTTAAAGACTGAGTTTTTTTTTCTCAGTTATAACGTTAAATATTCTTTCCCTGGGAGTTGTACCCCCTGGGGAAAATGCTTGCTCAATTTACCGGCTGGTATCTCAACCTGGTGCTTTTGTGCCAAATTGATGCTGTTTTAGCTAGTTTTCAATTTTACTTTTTTTTTAGTATTGAAGATGATTTTCATAGAGGATTTACCTGGAATCTGAATTCCACGTATATCATCACATTCAGTCAAACCTGTTATGAATCCAGCAGCATTCCATTAATTTGGAGTAAAAATGAGAACCCACATTATATCTTACGAAATGTTTAATGATATTATCTAAAGTTCCTCCACTATATAAGTAAAGTCTCTTAAACCTGGCGTTGGGCAAGCCATTGATTAATAATATCTATATATATATATATATATATATATATATATATAGATATATATATATATATATATATAATATATATATATATATATATATATATATATATATATATATATATATATATATATATATATATATATATATATATATATATATATACATATATACATATATATATATATATATATATATATATATATATATATATATATATATGTATATAGTATATATATATATATATATATATATATATATATATATATATATATATATATATATATATATATGTATATATATATATATATATATATATATATATATATATATATATATATATATATATATATATATATATATATATATATATATATATATATATATATATATATATATATATATATATATGTAGATTCTTTTATATTTGAAAAATAGCTATATTTATGTAGTGTTTTTTTTACATACTTTTAATTACTTGTAGTGTACATACCCTTTTTTACGCGTTTAAAAGTGTGTATGACGTATGTGTATGACGGGCAGACGTGTCCGATCCTCTAGGAGAGGGCAGAAGAGTATCTATACGACGGGCAAGAATATAAAAGAAGAGAGGAAAGGGCAATAATGGAAAAAAAAATTGTGGAAGATCCTTTGTTCCAAGGTTAATCGAGGTTTTATCCCATCTCCTTCGCCTATGCATGGGTATATGCGCTATTGATTGCTAGAAGTGGATTGTGCTTTTAAGGGTATTGTTTGGTGTCAATAAGCGTTATTTTTCTGGAAATTGAGGTGCAAAACTCCTTGAGGTGCAAACCACCTGGTACGGAAGCAGAAAACTAGCTATTAAATTTAGCTCTGCCAAGTTTTTGGTGTTTCAGATAACACTTCCAAAACTGGTTATTCGTGATATTTTTATTTACAAGGTAACTTCAGTATCATCAAAGCATTTTATAAAATCTAAGACCACTGTATATATAATAGACAGTATGATGTTTCCCTATCTCACCCATTATAAAAACCCGGAACGAGGTGCAAGTGCTCCAGAGAACGTAGAAACATAAGCGACATTAGATCTTTTCACGGGTAGACAAGTCAGATTTCTCTTGAACGAGAAACTTAGCTTCAACGTTGGAACACTAAAATTTGAAGAAATTAATTTTAAAATAATTTATTCCAATATATATATATGAAAATCGGTAATTAGTAGTGCAATGTTATTATTAGAGGTTTTTAGGAATTAAAAGTAGGTTTCGAAGTCTCAAGTTGGTTTCAAAGGCATTTTGAGAAAGTTTCTGCCAAAATACGCGTTCCAGAGTAATTGGACCGCTGATGGCAGATCAAATGAGAGGAGCTGTTTGTACGCGCTAATGCAAGAAGAAGTGAGAGGAGCTGTTAGTTCGCACCGATAATGAAGAGCCAGAAATTATCTGCGGTAAACTTACTGCTAATTATATATACAGTGTCAAAGACATACAAGCAACAATTAATCAGTACTAGCTGCTAAATATATATAAAAAGAATTTAGGGGCTTTGCAGCGTTGACGCGTTGCGTTGTTTGCTCTATTTTTCCGTTACCTTGGCAATACATATTCTTTTGTAATTTTAACGATCCCAGTTTTCTAGGATCCATATATGATTTTTCCACCCATTTTAAGATTTTTTTTTTCTCGCTTCATCAATAGTGTACCACAAAAGAATTATGCGATCGTAAATAAAAACTAATAAATGAAACTCAGAGAGGAAAGAAAATAACAAAATGAAAAATAAAGTCAAAAAAGGTGAAAAAACAGGGATTTTGTCAGCCAGTGGAAAACCATGAAGAAGAAGAAATACGCAAATATTTCGACAAGGACCTCCGCCAAGTCGTCCTCAGTGCCAAAAAAAAAAAAAAAAAAAAAAAACGAAAATCTAACCTCTCGAAGTTTACCCGACAAAGACAGAACAGACACTAAATAAAAACCAGGCAAGAATTAATGAAAAAGAATTTACCAAGATGATTGAGCAAGAATTCTTTGCCTTGCGATAGTTTTAGCTGGTCTACAGTTTTGGTTTTCATTAGATATGCAAATAGGTTCTTTTAAGCTATACCGGGTGAAAATATTGATTGAGTCTTTCAAAATTAAACTGTCGTAAATTGGGCTTAATGAAATATCTCCAGTATCTCTATTTATTACTAAATTTTGGTTCATGTATTTTTTTTATCTCAATTACCTCTTTAAAAGTTTGTGGTAGGCCATTTACAGTTGATATTAAGGTTGCCTCGTCAAAAAGAACCAGATGGGTCGGATTTACGAAAATATGCGAAGCCAATGCCGAATCAAAGTTGTCATTGTTATTTTTTAATCTCAGGGAATTATCTATTGAAATTTTGTGCTCATGCAAACGTTCACCTAGTTGTTGATGGGTCCTACCAATGTAAAATTTCCCACATGAACACGGGATTCTGTAGACACCACTACCCAGTACAGGATCAAAACTTCGAAAGGTTAGATTTTCGTTTTTTTTCTGTTTTGTTTGGCACTGAGGACGACTTGGCGGAGGTTCTTCTTTTTCTAATTCACAGCAGGCGGGCTATTCAGTTAGAACTATTTAGCCCTTTTCTTTTTGCTTCACTCTGTGGGCTACAGAGCTACTGGCTTGGTCGTCTCTTATTTAATAGATATTCTCAGATATCTTTCAGTAGATCTTTTGACTCAAGGAGTTCAAATATAAGATGATAGATATTCATTTCTGTGCTCTGTGTGCAGGTATAGTTGGCTAGGCTCTTGGCTGATAGTGAGATTTTGTGGTGTTTGAAGCATTTTAACAGTTTACAAAACAAGGTATGTTGTGCAGACGTCAGCATATTACATTCAAATAGGCAATGGTCAATTGTTTCATTATTCATATTACAATGCCTGCAAAGAGGGGACAGGGGAATTGAACCACTTGAATTAGAAAACTTATATGAGAATGCAAGGAAATTTAGTCCATTTGTTCCGGAACGAATTCAATGATAAATTTTAGAAAGATACTTATTGGGAAAGGGGGAAAGGGTAGGATTAATCTTATTAAAATTAATATCTGATAGCCTCCATCGGTAAATATCTCTAATTGGGATTGGTCTCCCAATTGGCTGGTCAATATTTATAGCATTTTTTGCTATTTCATCAACCTGATGATTACCACTTATGCCAGAGTGGCTAGGAATGTACTGAATATAAGTTTTTATGCCACTTGAAGCAAGATTATCTATAATACTGAGACAATGATAAGTGTCAGTATATTAAGGAGCTGAGGCCATTAACTCAAGACTTGATAGAGAGTCGGAATATATGATAATATTATTTGAATTTGCAATCAAAGGTTGATTTTCCTTAAGGTATTCTAATGCCATGATTATGGCATTTAACTCAGCAGACATTATAGATAAACTATTATATAATCTCTCACCCATTGCAATTTTCAGGTGAGGAAGGAAAACACCACTTGCAACCTTCTCATTCATTTTTGACCCATCAACAAATATTTGGAAATGATTTTTATAGGTAATTGTATTAAGTTCTGCAAATTTTTTCTGGACAAAAGCAATGGGGGTTAAATCTTTATTCCACTTTGAGAAGTCATTATTTATTATGGGACTTGACCAATTCCATGGGGGGGATCGGGGGAAAGTGGGTGCAATAGACTTTGCTGGTATGGGGAACTTCTTCTGAATATTGGCATACTCATCTGCAATGCCTCTATACATGGCTGGATTTCTTAACCAATTATGTAGTGTGTGTGAGCTATTTGATTCAATTTTTGTAAGATGTTTTGTCAAGAGAAAGCTACGTCTCTCCCTTATTGTTGTTAATCCACTCTCCATAAGCAGAAACTTGGTGCTTGTGGGTTTCCTAAGACCAAATATGAGACGTATTATATCATTTTGTGTTGTTTCAATTTTTGTATCTGGGTCTTTGCACATGCACCATAGACGATGAGCCCATAGTCAATATGGGGTCTTATATGTGATTTATAAAACTGGAGTAAGGTTTTCTCCTTACAGCCCCAGGGTGTGGAAAGAAGTCTTTTTAGTATATTTGTTTTTCTATAGCATTTTTTTATTGTGTTTGAAATGTGGAGGTAGAAATTAAGTTTTTGGTCAAGCATGAGACCTAGGTAATTAATATGATTATCTTCTGGAATAGTTGCTTTATTTAGAGTTAGTTTTGCATTAACATGGTTTCGCTTCCGGTGAAATTGGATTATTTTTGACTTGGTGGGTGCAATGGGTAAATCTGAATGTTGAGAGAATTTTTCAAACTGGAAAAGTGACTTTTGCAGATTTGACTGAGCTATCTGAAAGGTGTTGCCAGATGACCATAGCACCAGATCATCAGCATATTGTAGATTCGTGTGGGGTAGGTTCATGTCCCAGAGATATAGGGCAAATAGGAGGCAACTGAGGACTGCTCCCTGAGGTAGGCCTTTGGTTATTGTCTTTTGGGGTGAAGAGGCTGAACCAACACAAACGATGAAACTTCGCACTTCTATAAACGATTTAATAAAAGATACTAGCTTAGGGGGTACTCCAAGGTTTGCAAGTTTGTTTAAAAGGATTTGGTGGTTCACATTGTCATATGCCCCTTCAAAATCTAGGAAAGGCTGCAACTAGGACATTATTTTTTGAGAAAGATTCATTTATTGCATTTGTTAGCAAAATGAAAGCGTCTGTTGAGGAGTGGTGTTTCCTGAATCCAGTTTGAGTGTGAGGGATCATATTATTTTTTTCAACAAACCAGAGGAGTCTGTGATAGATCATTTTCTCCATTATTTTCCCCATCACAGGAGTAATCATTATGGGCCTATAAGACTCAGGGTTATCTTTGGGTTTATTTTTCTTTAGGATTGGTAGGAGGGACGAACATTTCCATATATTGGGGAACATAGAAGATGCCCAAGCGTGATTATAACAATTTAGCAATTCTTGTTTGTATGAAGGTGTGAGATTCTTTATCTATGTAGGGTGTATATTGTCATAGCTGCCGCTAGTTTTGGTCCTAATATGATGTATTGCATTATTCAAATCCTGGATTGAAAATGGATTAGTTATGTACTCGGATCCTGGGTGTGGTTGGTAACTTGGGTTCATAGGAATTGGGGACAGTTTGCTTTGATTATTTGATGTTAGCTTATTAACAAAAAGAGTTGCAAAGAGGTTAGCTTTTTCATTATCATTGTCATAATGGGTATTATTATGTATAAGCTCATACAGGAGTGGGTTGGGGGTCCTTGTCGAAATATTTACTTATTTCTTCTTCTTCGTGGTTTTGCACTGGCTGACAAAATCCTCGTTTTTTCACCTTTTATGATTTTGTTTTTCATTTTGTTATTTTCTTTCCTCTCTGAGTTTCATTTGTCATGTATAGCCAGTGTGGTCTAAGAATGTATTTAAATAAAAACTACCAAGATAAGGTTTTAATACAAGAAAAAATAAGAACATAGTAAAACCAATACACGAGGAAAAATCTCAGCTAGTGAAAGCCTGAAACTAACGCAAATATTTTACAGTGGATAACTCAGGAGTGTTTCATGATGTTCACTCGAATGCCCTACATTGCCTTGCTTCTGAATATGACCCTCCTATGCATTTGTTCCTTCCTGAAGTTGGTTAATCGTTGTTACTGTTTTATCACTTGATATTTTTTTTTTATATAAATTAGTTTTATGTTGATGTCTAGTTTAGTTTCTAGTTTTTCTTTTCTTCTTTCAGTTACTCCACAAGAGTCATATACTATTTTTTGTATGATGTGGGTTATAAATATTTCATTATTATTATTACTTCAGCCAACACTTACAGTGCAAAAAGAAGAAAAGCAAATACAACAAAATAAACAATATGAAATAAAAAGATAAACCCCACAAAAAGAAAATGAAACAAGAGATCCGCCTAATATTACCAACTCTAAAAGGGGACTTATTTACACCCTATTCATTGATAGTACGTTTAACCCATGTTCTTTCAGTTAGATTTTCTGGCAGTGCTTCAGTTCAATATTAGTCACATGAAATATTCTGTAATAGTTTGTGTTGTCGATAAAAGTTTTATTTATTTACAACAGTAGAAATAGAGTAACATTGCTTTATATTTATTTCTAGCGCCTGGGAATATTATCTGAAGGTAGCGACCTGGTGAATCATAAGAATTTCGAATATAGTTTCAAGAATGTGTGGGCTGACAATGCAGACTTTATATCTTGTCAGTATTCAGGAACAGGGGCTCTGAAGACGGACTACACTAGGACGGGCAAACGAACGAAATTTGGAGCTCTTAAAGACGGATATAACTCGCTTTTGCGCTACTACAAAAACAATTTTGCCGATGGATTTAGACAGGTTTACCTTTTTTTTAGTTATTTCATAGTATTTTTTTTTAGTGTTTGGGAGTAAGTATTTCGAGTCACGGGGCGGGGGACTGAACCACTGTCTGGTTATCGAATTTTTTTTTTTTTGATCGAATACTTTAAAGATAGAAAATTACAATATTTATTTATAATATATAATAATATAAGTGTGATAAGGGATAAGATAATATAAATATATTAATAAAATACAAATTTTGTATCTTTTAGAATAATGTAAAAAGTATAATATAATAGCGATAGTTTATATTGAAGGTTTACTAATTTCAAGAAGCACTTTTAATTTTAAGGAAGAACGGAAGAAAAAAAAAACCGACAAAAAAAATCCGGCTCGCTTTTGTTTCTGATCAATGTTGAAAATTCCTGCCTCCTGTCGGTAAAGTTGTGTTTGAAATAAATAAGAGCTTGCAGTTCATGCGTTGGTAATAATGTACTATCTGGGCCGTTCCCAAGATCTTTATACGGTGGGAGGGGGGTAAAAAACTTATAAAAAGAACATAAATTTTCTTGCTGATTCTCCCTTTGGGGACAACTTGGCAAAGGGAAAGGGAAAGTGGAATTTAATTTGTTCAAGAGCTAGCTTAGTTTTATTGAGTCTAGTTTAATTTGCAATCGGGAGTGTGAGAAGCTTATTGGATTAGTATTGGAATCTTGACGAATTTAGTACTGCCTTATCACTGTTCGGTTCGGGTTCTTGTTGGCCACCAGAGTAGGCTAAAACCCTGGCCAATTTTAAAGTTGTTTGCAAACCCAGGCAAGAACTAATTAACTGAACTGGACTTACCATTCATGACGTCATTCTGGTAATACATTCTTTTAATATATTGAAGATAAATGCTATCTTCTGGTGGTTGTTAGTGTGTGGCTAAAATATTTCTTCCAAATCCGAGCTCTGCTTCGATTTATGAAATAGAAAAACTGGCCTAAAAAGGATAAGTTTACTTCAGCTCAGAATGTATAATGTAAAAGTTAATAGTTCATTTTAATTTCAGTGATAAACAGTGCGTAACAATTCTCGTAACAATTCAGTGATTAAAAAATTAAATCTTTTAATCATTGCTTCTTCCTTTGCTTCCCATAATTACCTGTGAAAACAAGATATCAGAGACACGGTTGATTGTATTTGCAGTTGTACGTCAGCTTCTTGCATACTATTACTACCATTAATTCTTGCATAAAAGTTTCGAAAAATGTTTTTATCGTTACCCAATAGAACCAGTTCGTTATAAAAATGAAACTTCCGTTGTAGGAATCTTGGTTTCGAATCAACAATTGCAGAGGTTTCTTTAGCTACTTTTTGCTTTTAGTGAATTTTTTTTTTCAATTCCGACCTTAAATGGATAGCATCGAGAAAAAATTTGAACAATAAGACTTACTTGACTCGTTTTGGTTTCCAACGACTTTTGATGACTAGTTTCATAATGGATCTCTGGAGTTTGGGGTGGGGGGGGGGGGGGTGATTTACGTTTTCAACCCTCCCTCAGAAAACTTTCGCTGATATATTATTCGGATGGTTCAAATTTCTGTTCCTCCAATAGCTCTCTAATTTAAACTTTGCCTGTGCATACCCATAGTGGGAATGAGCAATTTATGCACATTATAAAAAGCATAAGATTGCTTGGAATACATGATGTTCAGACAGCCTGACTATCTTTTCCCTGAAAAAAAAAATTCTGGAAGGGTTCGTATATTTTTTATTAAAACCTTTTTTTTTATCAGACCCTCTTATTCCTGGCTGTACCCAGAGGGATGATCCAGGCTTGAACCTTCTCAAAATATAAAAATAAAATCATGAAAATTTGTTACTTTCTTTTGTGCATTTGTTAACATACTTGTCAAAATATTATTAAACAAACATATTGTGTGAAACCGCACAAAAAAAAAAAAAAATGCCCCTCGAGCGCACACACAAAAATTCACCACGATGGGACTACTGTTAATTTTCGGTTCTTGATGAAGAGTTTTAAATTGTAAATAAATTGACTGATTATATTTTCTTTATCCTTATTTAGGACGCTATTGACTTTTTTCATGGCCATTGGACTGTTGATGGTGGAGTGCCTGTGTTAAGTACAGAAGTCAGAGGTTGGAAATTTTACGTAAGTTCTTTCTCTTTTTTTAAGTCCCTTGGAAATAGACTGCAATTGTTTTTATTTCCTCTTCTTCTATTTGATTTCCAAAAGTCTATAATTGTGCTTTTTTTTTTTTTTTTTTTTTTTCTGAAAGACTAAATTTTTCAAGCATCACAATACGCCTTAATTATTATGAAATATTAATGGGCAAAACCTATTTTGTTTGGTTTCAAACACCTTTGATTTTTGTTTTTTTCTTGTTTTTTTTTTCCGAGGACAAGATAAGATATTTGTTTTAAAAAATTCCCATCACAAGGCCCGAATGGCCGAATTCGAATTTCGGAGTCAAAAACAAGATAATTAAAGAACACGAAAACTGGAAAACTGACAAAGAATACAAATCAAAAGAAAAAAGAACAATCAGAATGAATAACGATTGTAATGTATCGACCCCTGCTGGTACCACAATTATATCTGGGGTCAACGCTGGTGGTTTCGTTGGGTATGGTAACGTGATCGAACGATCAAAAAGGCCAAACTCTGAGCCAATGGTGCCACAACCTGGGTCACCAGTAATAGCTCTAGCTATCTCTTTGAAGGGTAAACGGACCCCCCTGTCGATATAATAATGACGGTATTTCTCGCGAACACTTTTTCCACCCTGTCTGGGTTCGGGGAAAATAATCTTACACGCTTGTTGAAAATAAATCACTTGTAGTCTCCCAAAGGTCTTTCCAACAACACACACATCTATAAACTCTGAAAACAGAGTCTTAACTCAGACTAAAACACAATATTTGAACACATAAAAGAATCTTGGCACTTGGGGTGTGGCTCTGTGTGACATGTGCCAATCGAATGTATCAAGCCCCTCAATTGAATTTGCCCTGCGCATATACTAAGAATCAATGGCCTGAGATCTAGGAAGCCCGTGTGATGACTCATACAGAATTGTAGTCCAGTCAACTTATTTTTCTCTTGCGAAATGGTTGCCTTGACGACGAGAATTTAGCTTGCAATTGAAAATTATATTATAGGTAAATCTAAGCAAATGTAATTAAGAAAAGGAAAACAGGTCATCTATCTGAAAAAAGAACAGAAAAAGGGGTGGAATCCCAAAAATAGCCATTCGTTAGTCAATAATTTAGCTGGAAACTGTCAATTAAAAAGATAATTGCTAGTCAAACTAAAATAAAAAAAAATAGAATAAATACATGTAAAAATTTTTTTAAAGGACAGTGAAGAAAGGGGGGGGGGAGGAAAACAAGTGAATAAATACCAAAAACCTGGGCAGCACCACTATTCAATAAACAAAAGAGAAACTAGCTGGATATTTTACTTATTTTTTCTGTAATGAAGGGGGCAAAAGTTTTCATATCCACGGACACCGACGCATTTAATTCCTTTAGTAGACCACGGTTCCATACGCTGTCGAAAGCTGTGGCAATGTCGAATGACAATAGCCTAATGCTGTAATCCATTGCCAGAAGTTCGATCCACTCCCGATGCTGGGCGGCTAGGCAGTCTAATGTTGAGCGTTTCCGGCAGAATCCATATTTGCCATTGCCTAGAAGGTTGTTTGATTCCAGGAACTGTTGAAATGTTTTATTGGAGACGCTCTCATAGACTTTGCCAACTCAGGAGAGAAGGCTAAACTGCCTATAGGAGCCCAAGCTCGTTGGATCGCCATCTGGCTTTAGAGTAGGTATAACATGGGCGGACTTCCATGATTGTGGAAAGGATCCGGAGCGAAAACAAATCCAAAAAAAGCCATGACAGATCCAGCTAGTTCAGCACTGCAGGATTTGTGGAAAACGTTTAGTATGTCGTAAAATGCGAAGGATCGTAGGAGCAGAAAAATTCAGACGATCCAGGACAGCATTGGTTCAGTCGGAGAAATTTGGCACTTCTCTACCATCATCGTCCAGATTCGAGAATTTGGCAAAAGCCTTAGCAAGAGCTTCAGCCTTTGCCTGTGGATCTTGTATCACAGTCCCGTTAATCTGTAGAAAAGGAATTGAAGTCCCCTTGGACGACAGTAAAGTTTCCTTGACAATTCTCCTCCAACTCTTTTCTGAAGCATGTTGAAGCTTGGCGGCGAATTTCTCCTTATGCTAAAATTGGGACTGCCGAATCGCAAGAACTGCATCTTTGCGCGTGTTACTACTACTACTAATGCTAACAACTCACCGAAGCACCAAGCCGCCTGACGCCAACACAGCTACGCACGCTCCTTCTCAAAATGAGGAGGCTCTCCACTGCTGAGAACAAAGAGTGTTTCTCCAACCGTCTCAATCACCTCTAATATATTGCGAAATGGTTCGCTCATACTTCATTTGTGACGGAATACGAAGATTTCCTCGTGCAATCATGGCAACGTGGTCACTTGTGAAAGAATGAGCGTCTTCCTTATTGGAGTCAGGGTGATCTGTAAGGAAGAGGTCAAGACAAGATGATCCGTTTGGGCTGTGATACGTGTCGAAAGCGACAAGTTTTTCCAGCACATAACTGGTTTCGTATTAATCAAGAGTTAGGCAGGGTTTTGTTCTATACTCATTTATATGGATCATTTTGATGGACTTTTTCTTAAGGAGTACGGGAAGGGCAATGGGAGAACATGGAATCAAATGGGGAAGAAAAAATTTCCTGACCTTAGAATACGCTGATGGTTTAAGCATCCTAGATGAAAGTGTGAGCAAAATTAATGAACTTTTAAAGGTTTTGCAAGTTCACGGCGCTGGAATAGGTTTGAAAATTAACGTTACGAAGACTAAGTCGCTAAGTTTAAGGAATAAGTGAAGATGAAAAGGTGACGTTGGGTGATGAAAACCTATCAAGTGGACAGTTTCACTTACCTTGGTAGTATTATAGTGAAGACGGTGGATGCTGGGAAGATGCTAAAGGTAGAATAGCCGAAGCCCAGGGTGCTTTTTCACAGTTAGAAAAAGGTTTTGAAGAATAGGAAGATAAGTCTGCAAACCAAGATTAGAATATTGGAAGCTACAGCGATGACAGTGGTCAAATAAGGTAGATAAGTCTGCAAATCAAGATTAGAATATTGGAAGCTACAGTGATGACAGTGGTCAAATATGGTTTTGAAGCATTGGCGTTCCGGAAAACGAAGGAAGATTTGCTAGACGTTTTCCAGAGAAAGTGCGTACGAATTGTTTTAGGTACCCGACTGACTGCCTTATTTCAAACAGTAGGCTGTACGAAAAATGTGGTTCAATCCCGCTTTCTGGGGCTATAATGAGCGAAAGGTTGAGATGACTAGGAAACGTTCTGCGGATGAATGATGACAGATTGCCAAAGATTGTCCTTTTCGGTCAACCTTTTAGGGCTAAACGGAATGCTGGTTGTCCGCGGTTGGGGTGGAAGGATGTCATAAGGAAAGATTTAAGGGAAATGGGTACTTCCTGGGAGGGTGTAAAGAGGAAGGCTTTTAGTAGGTTGGGATGGAGGAGGAGTGTGCGTTGCTGTGTTGGCCTCAGGCGGCTTGGTGCTGCGGTTAGTTGTTAGTAGTAGAGAATGGATATGCCTTCACATACATAAAGAAGTTTAACTAATTAGATTTTGCTTGCTAAAATAGTTAATTTACTATTTGTTAATATTTACTAATGTTAATTAATAGTTAATAATATTACCAATGATTAATTGGTAATTTACTAATTAACATTAACTAATAGTTATATAATATTGTTGTATTGTTTTTGTTTGATATTTGGTCTCATCAATTATGGCCTGTCCTGCCATCGAATATCCAGTGGATATTAAGTTGGCTTTTGGCTATTTTCTTTGATGGTGAGCAATCATTATGGAGTACCTCCCTAATCAAGTGCACGTTTTTCTTTTGCAATATCAGCTAAGAATGTTGCTAGTTTATCCATTACAAAAGAACTCTAATTTGGTTTTGCCTATTTTTGAGTGTGTCTTGCGCATTATTGTTTTATGTTGTCTTTTTTTTATCCTGTTTCAGTGTTTTCTTAGTGTTATAAGTTATTTTCTATCCGCTGATTATGTAACTAAAATAACGTAAATGAATTCAAATTGTCTGGTTAATTTTTGCCTGATCTATGTTGTATTTTTATCTATTTTGAGCTATTTTGGTGCTATATCAATACAGTGTATATGTTTATGTACATATGTTCGCCTGATCTATGTTGTATTTTATCTATTTTGAGCTATTTTGGTGCTTATATAAATACAGTGTATATGTTTATGTACATATGTTCGCCTGATCTATGTTGTATTTTTATCTATTTTGAGCTATTTTGGTGCTATATCAATACAGTGTATATGTTTATGTACATATGTTCGCCTGATCTATGTTGTATTTTTTATCTATTTTGAGCTATTTTTGGGCTATATCAATACAGTATATATGTTTATGTACATATGTTCGCCTGATCTATGTTGTATTTTTATCTATTTTGAGCTATTTTGGTGCTATATCAATACAGTGTATATGTTTATGTACATATGTTCGCCTGATCTATGTTGTATTTTTATATATTTTGAGCTATTTTGGTACTATATCAATACAGTGTATATATTTATGTACATATGTTCACATGATCTATGTTGTATTTTTTATCTATTTTGAGCTATTTTGGTGCTATATCAATACAGTATATATGTTTATGTACATATGTTCGCCTGATCTATGTTGTATTTTTATCTATTTTGAGCTATTTTGGTGCTATATCAATACAGTGTATATGTTTATGTACATATGTTCGCCTGATCTATGTTGTATTTTCATCTATTTTGAGCTATTTTTGGGCTATATCAATACAGTGTATATGTTCATGTACATATGTTCGCCTGATCTATGTTGTATTTTTATCTATTTTGAGCTATTTTGGTGCTATATAAATACAGTGTATATGTTTATGTACATATGTTCGCCTGATCTATGTTGTATTTTTATCTATTTTGAGCTATTTTGGTGCTGTATCAATACAGTGTATATGTTTATGTACATATGTTCGCCTGATCTATGTTGTATTTTTATATATTTTGAGCTATTTTGGTACTATATAAATACAGTGTATATATTTATGTACATATGTTCACCTGATCTATGTTGTATTTTTTATCTATTTTGAGCTATTTTGGTGCTATATCAATACAGTATATATGTTTATGTACTTATGTTCGCCTGATATATGTTGTATTTTTATCTATTTTGAGCTATTTTGGTGCTATATCAATACAGTGTATATGTTTATGTACATATGTTCGCCTGATCTATGTTGTATTTTTATCTATTTTGAGCTATTTTGGTGCTATATAAATACAGCGTATATGTTTATGTACATATGTTCGCCTGATCCATGTTGTATTTTTATCTATTTTGAGCTATTTTGGTGCTATATCAATACAGTGTATATGTTTATGTACAAATGTTCGCCTGATCTATGTTGTATTTTTATATATTTTGAGCTATTTTGGTACTATATCAATACAGTGTATATATTTATGTACATATGTTCACCTGATCTATGTTGTATTTTTTATCTATTTTGAGCTATTTTGGTGCTATATCAATACAGTATATATGTTTATGTACATATGTTCGCCTGATCTATGTTGTATTTTTATCTATTTTGAGCTATTTTGGTACTATATCAATACAGTGTATATGTTTATGTACATATATTTATTTATGTAAATGTTTATACGCTTGTTTTTACAGATCTTGATAATCATCTTCTAAAGTTGATATATTGCACCTTTTCTTGTTGGTTATTTTGAACAAAAATTTTGGGAGTTATCAGTGAAATAATTTTGTAAGGATTTCAAATTTTCTTCTTTTATATCAGGTCAAATTGACATGGGTATCCCACTTAAAAGAATTTTTTTCAATTATTTTTAGGTACCGCACCTTAAGATCCTAAATTCTCAACAGAAAATATTCACCTTTTTACCATTGATGGAGGCTAAATTGAATTAGTCTGTTTTGAAAAACCGCGTGAGTAAGAGAAGAGAAGATTATGATACGTTAGCGTCAGGCTGCCATTTCACAAAAATATAGGTGTGTGGGAGGGATAAGGATTGTTTTCCTATTTTCTAAATGAAGACACACAAAAGGGTATTTTTCAAAACCTAGTTTGGAGCTTCCGTTTTGTTTTGGCTTCGTTTTTTTCCCTAATGAAAACACACGAACAAACTAGCCTACCCTTCCTGTCACTAATTTGCATCCCTGAGTGTATTGTTCAATTTTACTTATTCGAGAATGCAGCATTCCTTATTTATAGTATTAATAGAAAGTTATCTAGAATTGATTAAGAACTTAAACCTCTCTATTAACCCTTTGGTACTATCACTGATGTTATCATTAGGCTTTTCAGGTTATATTTAAATTAATCCAGATAATTTTCCATAATTGAGCTTGAAAAATTTTTGTTTAGACATTATTCTTTTTTTGACCATTTGGCTGGCTAAAAGTATCTTTATTTTCTGGTTCAGCTGATTTTTTAAGATTTCGGAGACCAAATTAAAATCTTCTGCCTCCAATTGGTAAAAGTTAGCCAAACCAGACAATAGTGCTTTGACATATTTTTTTTTTTTTCTGGGTTCATCTAGAGGGGGGAAAAGAGGCTAACATTTTTAGTTAGATGTTATGTAAGATACATTGTTTGTCATTTCTGTGATTGCTTCTTCTTCCGTTTGAATAGTTTTTGTAGATAACTTCATTGAAATAGCACGATTATAAAATGGTCTATTAAATAAAGGGTATTATTGTTTGCCTAAGGAGATTCATCACATTGGCTACTTATCTTTGTCTTGATTGAAGGGGCTAGAAGTGACGAAAAGGGACATCCTTTGTGCTTGAGGTATAATTTGTCATCATAATAAGGTTTGATGGTAATATAAATAATGCCGTATTAATCTCTTTTTTTGCACTTGCACTTTTTTGTTATTCATTTTTCTTTAATTTATGTTCTTTTATATAATTCTCTTTTTATTTATAACACCATGAATAGTCAAGTGATAATTCAATCAAAGTGTTCTAATTTTTACCCTTTTTTTGCTTATAGTCCAGTTTTTGGATTTTTTTCAGGTATTTTATTCCCTTAAGTATAGCATGTTGGTTGTAATTTTGGGACTATTAAAAGAACTGTTATTAATTTTATTCTCAACTATTGGGTTATTACTTCCGTTATCATCTTTATGTGTAGAATAAAAACATGTATTTCTTTCTAGTTACCGATTTTCTTGCTGTTATCGTTTGGGATGTGGTTTTCAGCAATATTGCTTCCTGAAGGTAAGTTTAGTTTGTCTTTAACGAATGTTAAGTTCAAAATTCCATTCATTACAATGAGGAAATGAAAAACGAAGAGAGAATCAATGAAAGGGCTTTGCCTTTTGAAATCCTAGCGGAAAACCCTACGAACGAAAGTAAAAGAATAAGAAAAGAACAGAAACACTGTGAACAAATATTGAATACCCCCTACACGTTTCAAGAAATACCAAAACAAATCCGAAATTGAAAAGTGCCTTTCAACTGTACGTCTAGATACCATCTATAAAACGCAATTGCAACGTGCAACGTAAGTGCAACGTAATTTCGTTGCACCCCACCAACGCCAAAAAGGTCAATGCCGAGGGCTATCAGGTCAAAAATGTTAACTGCATTGGGGTCTGGAATCCTGGCATTGGTATAACACGTTACGTAAATTATTATACAAAGAATTGTTTTATGGTCATAATCTATAGTCTTAAAAGTCTGCTAAGGTTCAGATATCTAGTGGAGCATCTCGAATTTTCTACTTGCGGGGGGAAACACCTTTTTAAATTCTTCCTCTTTACAGCTTGAGATTGGCACGCTTGCAATTGAATTTCTGTGCTACTTTATAGCTCAATCGTATCTTTTAAATCAAGATTTACTGTTTTTCTTTTCTTTTCAAGGGTAGTGTAATAAATTACCAATCTAAAAGGTAAACTTGGCTATAACTAATTGAATAAAACAAGAAAAAAGCAAGTTTGGCGTAGTGCCCTCCTAATGTCTTAAGCATCCTTTGTGAAAGTCCTGTTGCATAATAAGGGACTCCGAAACCCTAACGAAGGCCCAGGCCAACTTGTCAATTTGTTCAACCTTTTCATTATAAATTTGGGCTTTTTGAAGATTCAGAAGTAAAACTCAGAATTTAAAGATCTTTTTCTGGTACTAAATTCTTAGATCTTGTTCAGGTCGTTCTAAGACTCATTACAAATGGGCCGTTCTTCAATTGGGTTTTTCCTTATTTGTTTTTTCATTTTTTTAATAGTAACTCAGTGTTATTAATCAAGGCTTGTGAAAAACTTTAGTTTTGAACAAATCTTTATGATTAATCAAATTATTTTCATCAAAATTGACCAGAACCATCAGAAAATTAATCAGAAAACCGCTTCTGAATTTTATCGTCATTAAAAAATGAAGTTTAAATTCTAGTCAGTCGAATTGAAAAATTTGGTTTTTCTCTCTCTTTGAGCGGTCAATAGTCAAGTCAGGTGTAGCTGCTAAACATCTAGGGGATAAATGTGGTCTTGGACACGGAATCGCAACTGGATACAGATGCGCTAAAGCTGCTCCCATAATGGTAACCAACGGAATGCCGGGCTATATTTTAGTCTCCATGTAGCCTGGTCAGGTTGACACATGGGTGGTCACAATGAAGGCAGAGAAACCCAAGATGTCTGTAGAAGACTGTACCAAGACTCTGAATTTATGACATTTTTTAAATGAGTTAGGGTCTGTCGCTAATGGGGCAAGGAAATGGAGACAGTTAAAATACGTATTAGGAAATCTTCATTTTCCATTTGTTGTATTTGGAGTTGGAGCTCAAATGAAAGATAAAGGAAGTGCTATTACTACTAGCCTTTGCAATTAACTAGTCATTGGCTATTAGGAGCCAGACAAGGGTTCAGAAGAGACATTGTGTTTCATAGGATAATAAACGCTCAATTATGTTATACTAGTCGTCAGCAAAGGAGTTCCTCCAGTACCCAGTACAAAACAGCTGATCATTCAACAAAATCTCAGCAGATTCCCTTTAAATACTATCCTCTTCTGAGACATTTCAAACCAACAACCAACTTTCAAAATGTCTATTGAAAAAGAACTCGGTTCCTTAAAGCAGGTGAGTTCTTCAACCAACACTAATTTATTGTGATGCCAATATACCGGCTCAGAGGGTCACAATGCTTGCAGACGAATCTACGTCACGGTGAAGCAGCATTCTGTAATTTTCCCTTGGAATCAGTACCACAATTTTTATTGAATGGAAAAATGCTGGAAGTGGTGGAAAAAGCCAAATACTAAAGTTTCATCCTTTGTCGAAATGGAAAATGGACGAGCCATATTACAACAATGGCACAGAAAGGAAGAAATGCATTATTTGGAATATACAGAAGCACACTAACATCAGAAATAAGTGAATTAAGCCTCCACAAATATGTATTTAATACTAAAATTATGCCTATCCTACATTACGGATCAGAAATATGGGGCTAACAGCCGGCAAAGCAACTAGAAACCCTTCAACTTCATTATTATAAACGAATTTTTGGCTTACAGAATACAACACATACGTCAGTATTAAAAGGTGATCTTGGCATGTTTAACCTGAAATTGAAAAGATGCACGCAAATCCTCAAATTTTGATTAAGACTCCTCAAACCTCCCCAGACTAGACTTGCCCGAGCGGCATATAAAGATCTTCTCCTTCAGTGTAACAAAAGATCATGGACAGCACAAATCAAAAGGATATTACATAGATGAGAATGGATTTTCAGGTTCGTGGGAGAAAGGAAGAGGGCCAGAAGATCATGAAAATGTCTTTAAGGAATTTAGTGCAAGACTTGAAGACCAAGAAGTGCAACTATGGCAATCAGCTGTGGATAAATCTCCGAGTCCTACTTAGTATAGAGAAGTAAAAGAGAATTTTGGACAGGAGTTTTATTTTAAGCTAGGATTGCCCATTAAATATCTGAGGATTTGGATTCAGATTCGAGCTAATTGACGTCCAATTTATGGTAAGGTTGTAAGGAAAATGAGGAAGGTCAGGAGGCCGGGTGTAGTTGCTTGAGATGTGGGGAGAATGATTATGGGTTGGGCCATTTCCTCCTCCGGTGTAAGCAGCTTTTACATTTAAGGGGATCAATTATCCAGGATGGGGAAGATAGGATGCTTCGTGAGTTAATCCCCGTTAAATTGTGGCAGTAGGAAATTTTGTATTGATGGGAAGGATGTCAAATGGAGTGTAATTTTTCTTTAGTATTTGTCTTTTTGTATATGGCTTTAAAAGGCTTTTAAATACAGATTATTATTATTAATGGTAGATGGTAAAAAGCTTAGCCTACCTAAGCTATGGATGTCAGGTCTTGATTTTTTTAAACGATAATTTCGACGGGACCTGTGCCTGTCATCATCAGGTTCAAATTCAAATCCCTTGCCAGAAAATAAAATTGCTAAATAAAATAAAACTAAAATCACTGAAAAACACTAATAATGAGCCTAACCTGGAATTATTGTTGTGACATGGCCGGAATATTGGTAGAGGCGTTGATGGCCGCTATCATAGTAGATCTCAAGAGGGTTGGGCCTATAGGAGGGGAGTGGATTTTTTTTTTGCGAGTTTTCAGTCTATGGGCAATGGGTTCCCAAATGGTTCCCAATGGTGAGTTCTGCATTAGCGAAATTGTGATTTCCTTTAAGTCTTTCCCTGCGACCTCTTCATACTCCATTCGGAGACGACTTACTACTAGTGCGGCCCCAAATGGATGGCCCAAAAGAACGATCTTTGGCAATCTGTCATCCTTTATATGCAAAACATGCCCTAGCCATCTCAACCTTTTTCTGCTTATAGCCCTAGATTAGGTGAAAAGAACCAATTGCCTCAAAATATATATATATATATATATATATATATATATATATATATATATATATATATATATATATATATATATATATATATATATATATATATATATATATATATATATATATATATATATATATATATATATATATATATAATATATATATATATATATATATATATATATATATATATATATATATATATATATATATATATATATATATATATATATATATATATATATATATATATATATATATATATATATATATATATATATATATATATATATACATATATATATATGTGTATATATATATATAGTAACAGGAGCCTGGCGGCTTCGCCACCGGGCCCCGGCACTCGGCAGGCTTCTATATATAGATTCTCACTGTCGCTTGTCTTCTAAACGCAGACAATTTGAGCCTTTTCTTGATTTCATGACGTCCAAATGGACCTTAAATTAGAAGTGGTACTTTTGTAAAGTTACATTTTTATATTGGACCTTTAACTTCTGCCTCGGCTTGTCTTTTGTCATTGTGAAAGACATATCGCCGAACCTTTGTTTCTTTCAATGGTTCAAGGGGTGGGACAAAAACTTCTTTTTCTTCCAACGATTTATGTAGTCCAGGTTTTTGATTTTCAAAGGTATGGAAGGCATTGACAACCAATTTTGTTTCTTTTAATTGTTCAGGTGGTGGGACAAAACATTCTTCTTTTGCCTTAGCTTGTCTTTGGTCATTATGAAAAACGTATCGACGGATATTTTGTTTCTTTTAATTGTTCAGGGGGTGGGACAAATACTTCTTTTTCTTCCAACGATTTATCCAACCCTTATTTTTGATTTTCCAAAGTATGGTAGGTATTGATGACCTTATCCATGTCAAAATCCAAAACCCAATAATCATCCCTATCATTTTCAATTTGTTTGGTTCGTTATACCTCGCCTTATCTTTCGTCATTAAGAAATACGTCGCCGAACCTTCGTTTTTTAACAAAGGTATGGGGCACGAGGCTAGCTTCTTTATATAGATTCTCATTTTCGCTTATCTTCTAAACGCAGATATTTTGAGCCCTTTCTTGATGTCATGACGTCCAATTGGACCTTAAATTAAAAGTGGTGCCTTTATAAAATTACATTTTTTTTTATTGGACCTTTAACTTTTGCCTCGGCTTGTCTTTTGTCATTATGAAAGACATATCGCCGAACCTTTGTTCCCAAACCTGATCATCATCGCTATCATTTTCAATTTTGACACGTTTTGATTCTCGCTGTCCAGGTTGATTTTCATTGACTCGCTGCTCTTCATTTTCATTTTTGACTCCCTCACTTGTTTGGTGTCGTATGTTTTCTAACTGCATGTGTCTTTACCCTTCATTTTTATTTTTAATACGCTCTAATTGTCGTTTTCGCATATTTTCTAACCGCTCGTGTCTTTTCTCTTCATTTTCATTTTTGATACGTTTTTTGGATTTTGATTACTTCAGACAATTTAGCAATTGCTTCTGTATTTCTTTAACTGTTCGTATTGGCGTTGTCGCAATTGATGGTCGAGGTTGTCAAATTTCACATCTTTGATAGTACAAGTGATGGTTCCAAAGAATCATCATTTATAGTAACTGCAACTGCAAATTTCAACAGACATTATATTATATAAATAATTGTTGTATTGGAAAATCAACAATCTTATTAATGTTATCAATGACATTATATAAGAAAATGCTTATATGATGCCATATGTGATTTCATAAGAATTGCTTATATGATGTAATAACATAGTACATAACATCATTTGCAAAAACCAAAATTAAGGCTCTTAACAATTTTTCTCAGACTTCTGACCTACCTAGATCGCTTTTTTATGCGAGAATATTTCAAGATACCAATTTTCTCGAAAAAATATGAAGCCGTTTTCGAGAAAAAATACATAAATACATACATACACAATTATTACTCACATATATATATATATATATATATATATATATATATATATATATATATATATATATATATATATATATATATATATATATATATATATATATATATATATATATATATATATATATATATATATATATATATATTTAAATAAGCCCAATAAGCCAAAATAATATTGGTTAGTATTTGTTGTGTTTTAATCAAGAAAAATTTAAATTCGACAAACAGAAATTGCTCAGAAAACCTAGGTGGATCATGAATTTCTCAGCGACTTCACACAGGTGATGATAAAATACTTTTTATTGTTATAATTTTTTTCAGAAAAAGTGTAATGAAGAATGGTTTTGACTATAGGGTTTATAAGCAACTACAAGTATCAGGAACTAATTGCAGTGACAGACGAACATGGATCCAGCCTGCAACGTTTCTAGGCATTTACCCTCCCCCCACC
Source organism: Artemia sinica (assembly GCA_027921565.1). NCBI lineage: Eukaryota > Metazoa > Arthropoda > Branchiopoda > Anostraca > Artemiidae > Artemia > Artemia sinica. Next base: position 2,094,051 of record JAPEVW010000025.1, on the reverse strand, counting down.
TGGAAAATACCCCTCTCCCCGGTAAATACCTCCCCCCCCCCGTGGAAAATAAGGCTTTCCAAATTTGATAATTTTATTTGAGTTTTGTTTTATTAATTTCCGTAGGGGGAAGGAAGTTTGTTACTTGTGTAATATGCGCCACTCACTCAAGCTTATGCTGCGTAAAACTCGAGAACAAATCGGTTTCTTCGTTAGTTTTTTTCAGCTTAGCGCGAGATAAGATAAAGACAAGACTTGTCTTGTCTTTGACAAGACAGAATATATGGGAAATATATAATTTGGGCTATATATTCTCACATAAGGGGGGGGGGGTAAAGTATTTGGACAGTTTGAAGTCAGAAAACAATTCTCTCTAGGTATATGGCTACTAAAAAATTTCAGACTAGTCTCAATGATTACATTTTGGTTGAGAGGGTCGTCCAGTTACCGAGTGACAGGCTGCTTAAGGCATCTTATGAAGATTTACTCTCGCAGGGGAAAAAAGATCATTGTCACTAAGAATAAAACACATTTTAGACAAAACAGGGTTTTCTTTCGTTTGGAATGAAGGTAGAGGACCAATGGATATAAATGTAAATTGGGAGAACGAGATTAAGATACTACTAGAGAATCAAATGATCCAAAAATGGAGTGAGGAGGTAAAAAAAAAATCAGAAACATTAAAGTTTTATAAAGATGTTAAGGTGGTTTATGGACAGGAATTCTACCTTAAGCTGAATTTACCAGCTAGATATTTGACGTTGACGTTGTGGAAAAGAAGATTATTCGGTGCATTGCTTGAGCTGGTGCCAGAGCCCTCTACGATAAGGGAAGGGATGTTTGGAAAAAATGAGTTGAGGCTTCAGGTGTCTTAAATAGTATGTCGTCTCAGTTTATTTAATCTGGAAATTTTGTTAACTAAAAAATAATTTAAAAAATCCCAGTTTAAAGTAAATGTAATGTTTCATTTAAGTGTTTTTTTCTAAGTGTTAAGTTGTTTTGTTTTTTTTTTTCAATGGCCGTATTTCCAAGTATTAAGTACTATTATTAGGTTAATGTAGTGTTTCATTTAAGTGTTTTATGATGATCGCTGATCAAAGCTTATGTTATTTGTGCCTTTCATTTATGTTATTTTACTGTGTTCATGGCCGTATATTAGGCTTTAAAATACACTTATCTATCTATCTATCTAATATGCAGAATAATTGTACCTAACACATTTCGCATGCAAACCTGCTATATTTTACCTCCCCCCCCCCGTAATGTGCAAATCTATAGCCCAAATTTGTTTCTAAAATAACGAAGAAACTAACGAAAAACCAGTTTGTTCTCGAGTTTTATACAGCGTAAACTTGAGTAAGTGGCGCATAATACACAAGTACCAAAATTCCTTCCCCCTACGGAAATTAAAAACTCAAACAAAATTTTCAAATTTGGAAAGCCTTATTTTCCAAGGGCGGGGGGGGTATTTTCCATTGGGGGTAAACGCCGGCCACCATGAAAAATGGTTTTGATTAAATGAGTTATAAGCAACTATATGTAAGCAACTATGCAGTGACAAGCGAATATGGATCCAGCCTGCTACAACCCTCGTTATGTTACTGTTATATTATATTTATTTTAATTGTATGTTAATTATGTTATATTCCATATAATTTATATTGCTTATAAGTAATATATACATATAAGTAATATATAATGCATAGCATGTTTATAACTTTCATTTTATATTACATTATATGTTATTTTATGTTGTGCTTTATATGTTATATTATTTGAAAATTGTAGCTAGGTGCATTAAAGGATTTTTATTTATAAGCTTTATTCCCTTTCAGAGTATTCCACTGAAGTTTTACTCTTTATGCTCTTTTGGGCTTTTGCCTTCATGATGTGCCTCAAAACCATTCTTCGTTATGGCAACGAATTTGTAAATAGACCTCGGCTGGTTGACCGACATCGGTGGCCAAAGTGACTATCGAATTCCAAGGAACTAGTCAGCTACCCAGTTTGAAAGATTTGTTATTACTGCGAAATTAAAGCTGCAAGATATACAATGCTGCGCAAGAGGTTGCTCCTTTTTTGTGAAACAGATTCTTGTGCAAAAACATTTTTATAGTTTATATTTTTAAAGTGTATGGGTGATTGATAGATGACGTATAACATTCTAAGTTCTTTTAAAATATGTCTGTGTTTATGTTGAAGAATTCATAGACGGCGAATCTGCTCCTTTGTTTGCATAGCATTGTGTATATTTTATTGTTTAGACAGTTCACTTTATATCCTTAGTACCTATAATCCCTTATATGCGCGTTTGAACACACAACTTTAAACATACAAGTTCAAGTTTCAAATTACAGTTTACACAAACACATGAGTCTGTTTATTTGATAAACCTGACATATATTGATACACGTTTATAAAATAAGTGCATCTTAATTTTAATCCGTTTTATTAGGGGGTCATGATATGTTCCATTTCATCTATAACTACTACTGACAACTCGTCGTACCATCAAGCTGCCTGAGGCCAATAAAGCTGCGCATGTTCTTCATCCACCCTTCACTCTGTTTAAAGCTTCACTCTTTACAACCCCCATGAAGCTTTTACTTGCTTTAAATATGTTATTATTACCTCTTCTCACTCCATTGGAGGACGTCCTTCTTTTTCTTTGGTCACGTTGGTTTTTTTTTGTCTTTTCTTTTGTCTTGTCTTTTGTTTTTCTTGTACTTTGTCCTTGGTCTTTTTTTTTGGTCCTTATTTCGTTGGTCTTTTTGTTTCACTTCTGGACATTGAACTTTTCTTTTTCAACTTTTTGAGGCGCCTCACAGTTCGCCAAACTTTCATTTCAGATTACTATCAATTCTAGGGTTCTATTATCCTTGTATTAGTTCCAACGTTTTTCTTACTATTCTTCTAAATGTTTTAACTGGAAAAAAAACCTGTGTCCTTGCTATTTTATGTTACCTCTTCTCCCCCCCCCTTTCCTCCCCTCTTTACAATTAATGCTACCAAAGCAACTGAAATATCCAGTCACTAAATTTTTTGGGACCTAAAATCGCCTCTTCGTCTTCATTTATGCCAATTTAAGTAAGTTAGTCGTTTTACCTTTAGTTTTCATACCTGCTCTCGGAACCTCCAAAATCCATTCATCTCTGTTAACATTCATTAAAGAATAGTTTTATATTTGGTTATAAAAGCCTATTGGAAATTTTGTGAAAATATCACTCACTAGTCATTCCAATACTGCGGTTCACCCCAGATTTTAATCTGGAGGGGGGAAGGGGTTGCTCTAATATCGAAAAGCTATTTCATTTTCGGCCATTATATAAGCGGAACGTGTGTATCTTTATGTACTTTTTCGCATTCTGTGGGACGGAGGGGGATGAGTACGGGCTTCTTTCTAGTAAGCTACAAGAAGACTTTTTAACGTGACATATTGCAATAAAGAAAGACCTTACCTTAGACCTTAGATCCGCCTGTGCCTCCAGAGGCACCCAGGGCATCAAGAAAGAGCCGCCAATCTTCCCGCAGGTTTGCTGTTGCAAGTATGTCCTCCCACTGAGGTTGGATTGATGCATGCAGGTTAAGGAGATCTGTCTGGTACGTTTGACGCAGGGTGTTTCTGGGTTTTCCCCTGCGGCGTAGACCCGATGGCTGCCAATGGAGCGCTGCATTTGGTAGTCGGAGATGGTCCATACGTAGTACATAGCCAAGGTATCTCCATCAGCGGACTCTTATGATAAATATCACAAGAGGCTGGCCAGTCTTGTCACGGATGGATTGGTCTGTAATAAAGAAAGGACAATATTTTTATTATTAAACGTGTTTAGGTCCTCTTACATTTTATACCTCAATCAGCAACCCCTTGTTCTCACTTTTTGTAACTATAGATTGAAATTTAGGGAATATGCACTAATTAGGGACAGCCTCTGTTTTTTTTATTAATATTTTTGTTATGTATTTATTTTTTTTAATGAAAAATGTGGTTAAACTAATCAAGGTTCTCTAGTGTTGCCTGTCACAATGTTCAGGTCAATTTATTCTTATTTAAAGAATGTTTCCATTTGAAGCTTTTTTTTATATATATCACCGTTTTAAAAATATTTTTTGAAGTAAAACTGATTGCCACTGTTGCATATTAAAAAACGAAGAAATGTGATTGCGTTACTAGCAGTGGGTATTTATTTGTTCCGAGACTTCGTTTTTTAGACTGGTGTTTGCTTTGGTTCGTGAAATTATTGTCATATTTCAGTTTGTATTTTATTTTGTTGTAAATGAAGAAAAGTTAAGTACACTAAGTTGGCCAAGGGTATATCCTCTTGTGTTATTCCATTAATTCTTGATGATATAGGTTCTTTATGATTCGCCCTTCTAAGTGCTTAAATTTATACATGAGCCGTTTTGAAGCCATTAAATTAATTTCGCTTTTTTTTCGATTTTTGTGCCAAAACACTGACAATGGCAATGAGGTTGACTAAAGATTAGCTTTGATTGTGAAGGTGGATATTCCTCAGAACAACTTATAACCCTTAATAAATTGGCCGTAGCTTCTTAGAAGCCAAAAAAACAAAACAAGATAAGAACAAAAATATAATAAACGTGCGGTCATAGCCTAGCGAGCGCGCTTCGTGCACACATGTCGAGTCTATAAAACACCTCATTGGCAGTTTTGTTATCGACGCTATTTGTCAACAAAATATGTTCTGGGTCTTTAAATACTGGCAAGCGATTCAGTGTCAAGAAAACCTTAAGGTAAATCATAAGTGCGTGTAGATATGTCCCTTTGGGTTCATTTAACTGGGTTCTGGGTTCAATAAACTATTCATTGATAAACTAATAGTTTAATTCATTATAAACCATTCGGGGTGGAGTCAATTATCATACACACTTATAGATAATATTGAGATAAGGGATAGCACTGATCTTTACCCATAAATTGGCTATGCGGCCCTCCAATTGTATTTGACTTGTTTTCTATGTTCGTACACAAGAGCAAACACGAAATATATCAAGAAAAAATTAGAGGGATTATATTACCACCTGTAGACCCTGTAGTTACCTACCCATGTTGTGGTAATCCCTTCTTTTTTTGGAATATTTTGCTTTTGATTATGCCGTCAGGGTCTAAAGATAGTATCTGACATTTTTACACTTGTGAGATAATTGCCAAAGGCTGTTATCAAATTGAGGGTTAGTAGGGTGCCTTTTAGCACCGTGCTAAGTGTAATTGTACATGAGATGGCTTATCCTCCCTTTGATAACAGCATAACTAGTGATTTATTAGAATTATCTCAGGATTTCAAAATGTCAGACACGACTTTTAGACCTAACTGAAAAATATATGTGAATAGGACTTGAGGGCACCATGTACCCAAAGATGAAGATCAATACTATTCTTCCTCTTAATATTAGCCAGGTGAAGAAAGTTATTTATTTGAATTTTTCTGTCCAGGCATGTAGTCAATTAAATATCTAGAACACGTTGTCCATTCTTGTCCGCGTGTGCACAAACACGAAAAAAAATATACAGATATTTAAAATCCAACAAGGAATATGTCTTCTTTTTTATTTTTTCCCTATTGTTTCGTTTACAGATTTCATTAATTTGGCTTCTGAATGGCTCATATTGGATCCAGTATTTGTTATTGGAGCTGCCACCTTTGGTATCGTAGCCACGGCCTCAAATCTCGTGGTATGTGAATCTGCATTCGTGTCCAGTTACTAGAATTCACGGACCTTTTCATTGACAAAGACCATGTAAAATCTGTTTTTTCTCTTTTTTTTGGCTTTTTCTTCTTTTTTTCTCTCTTTTTTTTGCTACCATGGCTCAAAAATGATGCCTCCTGAAAGCAACTGCTCTAATTAGATAAAATTTTGTAAAGTTCTATAAATTGTTTCTAAGCTTAATAGAAAGCATCCAAATTTTACTAGTTTAAAATTCTTATGCTTTTAAGGAAGGCTTGGTCTTTCTTTAGATTCTCAAATCTGACTTTGGTCTTTACAAAACATTAATTTTTAATGAAAGATCTGAAAACTATTCATTTTTTTTTTTTTTCAACTAATAGTTGACCAATAATTAGAACGTACTTTAATGCTGCTTTGTTCAATTTGATATCTTAGTTTGTAAAATATTATATTTGGCTACTAAGTTGAATTAAAATTCCACATGCAGGCACTATTTTGTTACCCTAAAACTTTTTATTCTATTGAAGCTTTTTTTGTTGTTGTTTTATTTTTCATCTTGATTGTTTTTTTTTTAATTAAATATTTGTTATTTTAATTGTCATCATTAATGGTAGGAGAAAACTGAAAATGCATTTTGTATTTTCATTACTATCTTATCTTTAAAAAGTTATATGTAAGGGTTTAAGTCTTAGTAGATGAAGGCGGGCAGATATATTTAGATATCATGAAATGAAATCGGCAATTTTCCTATGGACCCATCACGGGAGGAACAGACTGATGTGTAGGTGTGTAGCCAGTCATCTTTAGAGGTTCTGATCCTCATCGTTTATTGGCTCTGATTTCAATTTTCCACATAACACCTTTAAATTAGGTGTTGTTTTCTTAGACCACACTGCCGTTCTAAGATGAACAAATAAACTTTCAAATGGGGATAAATATCTGGACTTTTGTACCTGTTTTTTTTTCACTGTCTAAATAAATGGATTTATCCCCATTTCAAAGTTTATTTGTTCCTCTGATTTCAAGGAAATTTAAAGGTCTATGAATGACCTTTGATAAACCATTTTATGCCCTTCCTTTAATTTCTGTTTAATCTTATGGTTAGTTTGTTCTAAATGCAAATGTAAAGTACCAGTTAAAATTTGAGAATAAATGAGTTATATTATAGCGTTTCCAATATTAAACTGAAGGCCGAAGCTATCAATACTGCAGAGGAATTGGACTACCATGACTATTCTAAGTTTAAGTGATGCTGCAGAGACCGATATTGCAGCACGAATAGTAAAAGTATGGGATGTATTAACAAATATGAATTAGTTCCAAAGATCTGGCAGCCAAGTTCTATTTATTTCCATAAAAGAGATAACAAAGCTATATACCAAAGGGCTCGATGGCCCGTTGTTTGGGAAACGACTTAAAATAACTAATTAATGATAAACCACGAAAACGGTGATTCCCCATCACCCGAAATGAAAAACAAATTAAAAAACTTTCTACGTCATTGAGGATACAAAACAAACAGAACAACACCTCAGAAATAAAAAATAAACCCTAAAACAACTAAAATTTTATTTTAACTTCTTCTTCTTCTTCTAATTCACAGCAGGCGGGCTATTCAGTTGGTACTATTTAGCCCTCTTCTTTTTGCTTCACTCTGTGGGCTACAGAGCTACTGTCTTGGTTGTCTCTTATTTATTAGATATTCTCAGATATCTTTCAGTAGATCTTTTGACTCAAGGAGTTCAAATATAAGATGATAGATATCGATTTCTGTGCTCTGTGTGCAGGTATAGTTGGCTAGGCTCTTGGCTGATAGTGAGATTTTGTGGTGTTTAAAGCATTTTAACAGTTTACAAAGCAAGGTATGTTGTGCAGACGTCAGCATATTACATTCAAATAGGGAATTGTCAATTGTTTCATTATTCATATTACAATGCCTGCAAAGAGGGGACAGGGGAATTGAACCACTTGAATTAGAAAACTTATATGAGAATGCAAGGAAATTTAGTCCATTTGTTCCAGAACGAATTCTATGATAAATTTTAGAAAGATACTTATTGGGAAAGGGGGAAAGGATAGGATTAATCTTATTAAAATTAATATCTGATAGCCTCCATCGGTAAATATTTCTAATTGGGATTGGTCTCCCACTAGGCTGGTCAATATTTATAGCATTTTTTGCTATTTCATCAACCTGATGATTACCACTTATGCCAGAGTGGCTAGGAATGTACTGAATATAAGTTTTTATGCCACTTGAAGCAAGATTGTCAATAATACTGGGACAATGATAAGTGTCAATGTCCAACTTATATTGAGGAGCTGAGGCCAGCAACTCAAGGCTTGATAGAGAGTCAGAATATATGATAATATTATTTGAATTTGCAATCAAAGGTTGGTTTTCCTTAAGGTGTTCTAATGCCATGATTATGGCATTTAACTCAGCAGACATTATAGATAAATTATTATATAATCTCTCGCCCATTGCAATTTTCAGGTGAGGAAGGAAAACACCACTTGCAACCTTCTCATTCATTTTTGACCCATCAACAAATATTTGAAAGTGATTTTTATAGGTAATTGTATTAAGTTCTGCAAATTTTTTCTGGACAAAAGCAATGGGGGTTAAATCTTTATTCCACTTTGAGAATTCATTATTTATTATGGGACTTGACCAATTCCATGGGGGGAATCGGGGGAAAGTGGGTGCAATAGACTTTGCTGGTATGGGGAACTTCTTCTGAATATTGGCATACTCATGTGCAATGCCTCTATACATGGCTGGATTTCTTAACGAATTATGTAATGTGTGTGAGCTATTTGATTCAATTTTTGTAAGATGTTTTGTCAAGAGAAACCTACGTCTCTCCCTTATTGTTGTTAATCCACTCTCCATAAGCAGAAACTTGGTGCTTGTGGGTTTCCTAAGACCAAATATGAGACGTATTATATCATTTTGTGTTGTTTCAATTTTTTGCATCTGGGTCTTTGCACATGCACCATAGACAATGAGCCCATAGTCAATATGGGGTCTTATATGTGATTTATAAAACTGGAGTAAGGTTTTCTCCTTACAGCCCCAGGGTGTGGAAAGAAGTCTTTTTAGTATATTTGTTTTTCTATAGCATTTTTTCATTGTGTTTGAAATGTGGAGGTGGAAATTAAGTTTTTGGTCAAGCATGAGACCTAGGTAATTAATATGATTATCTTCTGGAATAGTTGTTTTATTTAGAGTTAGTTTTGCATTAACATGGTTTCGCTTCCGGTGAAATTGGATTATTTTTGACTTGGTGGGTGCAATGGGTAAATCTGAAAGTTGAGAGAATTTTTCAAACTGGAAAAGTGACTGTTGCAGATTTGACTGTGCTATCTGAAAGGTGTTGCCAGATGACCATAGCACCAGATCATCAGCATATTGTAGATTTGTGTGGGGTAGGTTCTTGTCCCAGAGATATAGGGCAAATAGGAGGCAACTGAGGACTGCTCCCTGAGGTAGGCCTTTGGTTATTGTCTTTTGGGGTGAAGAGGCTGAACCAACACAAACGATGAAACTTCGCACTTATGAAGGATTTAATAAAAGATACTAGCTTAGGGGGTACTCCAAGGTTTGCAAGTTTGTTTAAGAGGATTTGGTGGTTCACATTGTCATGTGCCCCTTCAAAATCTAGGAAAGCTGCAACTAGAACATTATTTTTTGAGAAAGATTCATTTATTGCATTTGTTAGCAAAATGAAAGCATCTGTTGAGGAGTGGTGTTTCCTGAATCCAGTTTGAGTGTGAGGGATCATATTATTTTTTTCAACAAACCAGAGGAGTCTGTGATAGATCATTTTCTCCATTATTTTTCCCATCACAGGAGTAATCATTATGGGCCTGTAAGACTCAGGGTTATCTTTTGGTTTATTTTTCTTCAGGATTGGTAGGAGGGAAAACATTTCCATATATTGGGGAACCTAGAAGATGCCCAGGCGTGATTATAACAATTTAGCAGTTCTTATTTGTATAAAGGTGTGAGATTCTTTATCCATATAGGGTGTATATTGTCATAGCTGCCGCTAGTTTTGGTCCTAAAATGATGTATTGCATTATTCAATTCCTGGATTGAAAATGGATTAGTTATGTACTCGGATCCTGGGCGTGGCTGGTAACTTGGGTTCATAGGAATTGTGGACAGTTTGCTTTGATTATTTGATGTTAGCTTATTAACAAAGAGTTGCAAATAGGTTAGCTTTTTCATTATCATTGTCATAATGGGTATTATTATGTATAAGCTCATACAGGAGTGGGTTGGGGGAAGTCTTTTTCCCACAGATGTGGCTTATGACTTTATGTATAATTGGCTCATGTGTTTCTCTGGAGAGATTATTTGCAAAATTATTCCAGTATTTATATTTAGCATCTATTATAGTCCTTTTTAGAATAGATTCTGCTTGTAATTTTTTTAAATATGTAGTAGGTGATATTTTTTTTATGAATTCTGTCCTAGCTGCCTTTTTTATCCTCCATTTATTTAGGCACTCATTTGTCCACCATGCTTTAGGAATTTGTTTAGGGAATGTTTTCTTAGGTGTTTTCCTGGGGATAGCATGATTAGCTGTATTCATTAGTAAAGATGTCAAGGCTTCAGCATGTGTGTCAACTGCTGTGTTAGAAATGCATGAACTTTGGGTGAAACTTGTAATTTCATCATTTAGCTTATTTTTGAACATAGACCGATTTGCTTTAGTGTTGATATATTTGGAGGTATGAGATAAAATTTCAGCAGGTTCATTTAGGGAGCAGACTATAGCAAAGTGGTCAATACATAGACTATCAATTTTATTTATGTAAATTTTGTTCAAAAAATTTAATGACACAATTTTTAGGTCAATTGTGGAGAATCTGCCACTTGTGGGGTTGAAATATGTATTCAGGTTTGGAGGGGTAGCAACAGCTAATTCATTATTAATTGAAGTCATATGCTCAATGAATTTACCAGCTTTATTTGCTGGTTTATTCCCCCACAAAAGGCTGTGGGCATTGAAATCTCCACAAATAATGATATTTTTTAACATATTAAAATTATTTATATAATTAAAGAAATCCTTGGCATCTGTAGTTTGGCCATTAGGGTTATAAAAGCTTATTATGTAGGTTTTTAAATTATTCAGCCAAACACTGATACCAATTACATCAACATCATTTGCAAAATCTGGAAAATTGATGCCACAAAATTTTATATTATTTTAACTAATAAAGCTACCCCACCTCCTTTTCTCTCTGAAGATCTATCCTTTCTGAGGATAGTATATCCCAGAGACTTAATTTGTTGATTTTGGGTTAAATGAGTTTCCTGGAGGCAAGCAATATTAATGGAATTATTATTCATAAAAGATATTAGTTCATTTAGCTTATTTTCTGTGAGTGATCTTACATTCCATTGGAGTATTGATATATGTTGTGTTGTTGATTTATTCTTCATATGACTGTGTATCAATGTTCAGCTTTGTTAAAAGTAAAGCAAGATCTTTTTTTGCTTGAATGAGCATATCATCTAGGATGTAGATTTTTGCCAATTCTGCAATGATTTTTGTTTTCTGTAGTTGATGTATGTTCATGGCCTGAACTGCATTACAGTTTAGAATGAATAAGCATATATTTGGGGGTTGCATTTTTGGTTGTGCATCCTGTTTGTCGGTTAGGGGATTGATTCCTGGTAGTCTTCTGGTTTGTTTCTTCTTGGGAGGGGGGGGGGGCAGGCTGACCTCATCTCACCGGACAAGGAGGCTTGTTGGCTTGGTGATTCCTTCTGATAGGGATTTGAGCTAGGGGGCTTAGAAGATGGTGTTTTATATGGGGTGCTTGATGCATTGGGGGCGTTTGACTTGGGGGTTTTGGTTGGTTTCATTACAGGCTTTATTCGGTATTGTTGGGCAGCATTTGCTTCCATTGCTGCAAAGGGGTATGGGATGGCCTTCTCTGTTGATATTTGGAGTGTTAGAGCTCTTTTCTTGTATGCAGGCCATAAGTGATTTATTTGTAGATTCATGTGGGCCTTTGCAATTGATGCATGTAGGCTGAGTGTCGTTGCAAGTTGTCAGCTCTTTAGGATGGAAAGCTTTACAATTACTACACTCTCGAAGAATTTCATTGCATTTGTTTGTCGTGTATCCCAGTTTGTGACACTTCTGACACTGGATAGGCTTAGGTTTTTATTCCTTGTGTGGTTTGATTTGCCCAAATAGGAATAATTTTTCTGGGATATTTATTTTTTCTTTCAGTGTGAATAAGAAGGATCTACTAGTTTTTTAGGCCATTAGAGTTAGGTTTGCCAAGTTGGGTAACATCCTCAACTGGGATTGTGTTTCCAGCCCTATCTGAGAGGCCTTCTTTTAACTCCTGAGTGGATATCTCTGGGGGAACATTATAAACTACTATTTTTGTTGGTGATTATTTTGGGTTCCAATTGGATGCAATAATTGGGGTATTCAGAAGGGATTTTAGGTTAATTATTGTATCTGCTGATTTCTGATCTTCTACAGCTATTAGCAGAGATCCATCACGGTTAATATTAAGAGAGAACATTGATTTTAGCAATTTAAAAATTGCAACTCTTATTGCAGTGATCATTTTTATTTCAAAGGGGGTAGTAGGAGTAATTTTAAGGTAAATTCCTAAGTTTTTGGAGGGAGGATCTTGGGCAGGGAGAGGGGAAATGCTTTTGATTGGGGAGATTTTTTTCCTTTGTTTAGAGCTTCTAGAGAGGACCTCTTGAAACCCATTATCATCATTTATGGTTACATTAGCCCTACACTTATCATTGTCCTATTCTCCGAATTGGAGCTATCATTTGAACTTTGAGATAGTGTGCTTGACCAGCCAAGATGGGTATCTTTCACTATGGCACTTTCACTGGAATTTGATTTGGGATCTGGTGGGACTTTTTTTTTGGAGGACTTCTAAACATTGCCTATTGGAAAAAGCTTTAAACAAAAAAAAAAAAAAACTAAAACAAGAAGGGAAAATAGAATGATATCAAACCGTCTGCACTATACTATGGGGAGGAGAAACACCACAGTATAGCCCTGAGGATGAGTTGAGCAGGATTGGTTTGGTACAACTGCTGATTAGAAGCGATAATAATTCACAAGAAAATATATTTTAATTTTCTTATAAGGTTGCTGTTGCTGTTTGGAGCAACAGCCTATTATACGAAAAAAAAAAAATAAAGAGTCTTTTATTAAGGGCGAAAAAAACATTCGCCCTTAATAAAAGACTCTTCTTCTGTTTCTTAAAGGAACCAAGTTTTAGCGACTGCCGGATCTCAGCAGGAACCAAGTTCCAAGCACGCTCCACAGTCACGGCCAGACCGAAACCTGAACGGAAAAAGGGAGTAGCCGGAATCATTACATCCTTCCCGTTACGAACAGTGCAAGGATTTATCTCCCTTACTAGTTTAAGTAGTCCAGAAAAAAAACATGGGAGCTCTTCGCGGAAGCATTGATATGCCAACGAAAATATAAATTTAACATAAATATCCTTCGTCTTTAAGAGATCAATAGGAGTATGTATAGTCGACTGTAGGGTGCTTGCCGCTTTCTCTTGAAGATAGTGAACAGAAGCAACTATAGAAAGAAATGTAGACAGCCACAGAAACGAACAATAACACATCTAAGGATAAATAAGAGAGAAACATAAAGGACGGAGGATAGGAAAAGAAATATCCCTTTAGTTTTTGGATCGTTCCAAGTCCACAGAAAATTTTAACTCTTATTGCTGAATATACCACTTAAATGATAGATTTATTTACATTTAAAGCTAGTAGATTTACGTCAAACCAACTGAGTATCTTCTCAGTCATTGTTTGAAACTTTGGTGTAAGGGATGACTCATCCGGAGCCGCGGTACCTAGAGTACAGTAAAATGTAAATGCCACCAATTCTTCCCAATTATCAGATGTGAACGCCGACGCAGTCTGAGAGTAAATTTTATGACACAATCCACAGCAGACATAGTAATTGGGGTATTAAAATGTCGGTAGAGGTCGTTCACAAAGATCTTTGCTACTTTGGGATGTGTTTGTCTCTTACTAGGTTGTAGCTACCGCTCGGTTAGCACCATTCTATGTCAGCATAGTATTCTATGGCTTTTTCTATGCAACAATCGCTGCAACCAGGAAAATATTTGAACTTCAGATTGTGTTTCAATATTTGATTCTTAAATGACAGAGTTCATTCTTTACTGGTAATAAAACACAATAAATATTTTTGTAGATTAAATGATAACTTAAAGATTTTGAGCTGAGGAAAATTTTAACTTATGCTGAATATGCAACTCAAACGATAGATTTTTATTCAAAAGAACTTCCAGGGATCGTACATATCGATCCAGGGAGTGACTTACGGAGACTCTTGGTGTACGAAGTTCAGCTATTGTGGGGTGCCTATAGCTGTACGAGAAAAATAAGAAGATACGCAGTTTTTAAATTTAAAGCAAGTAGATTTATGTCAAACTAACTGAGCATCTTTTCAGTCATTGTTTGAAACTTTAGTGTAAGGGATGACTCATCCAGAGCCGCGGCACCTAGAGTACAGTTACCTGTATTTTGCCACCAATTCTTCCCAATTATCAGATGTCAACGCCGACGCTGTCTGAGAGTAAATTTTATGACACAATCTACAGCAGACATGGTCATTGGGGTATTAAAAAGTCGGTAGAGATCATTCACATAGATTTTTACTACTTTGGGACGTGTTCGTAGCTACCGCTCAGGTAGCACCATTCCATGTCAGCATAGTATTCTATGGCTTTTTCTAAAAAATTATTGCTGCAACCAGGGAAATATTTGAACTTCAGATCGTATTTAGATATTTCGGTTCTTAAATGACTATTCTGAGTAAAAGAGTTCATTCCTTACTGTTATACGTATTAAAATTCTATGAATATAGAAGTTCGTTACGTAAGTTAATTCGTAAGTTACGTATATTTATTACTAATGAAAACGTTCGTAAATAAAATTAAACAAGTTTAGAGAAAGCCATTTAACCAAAAAAATAAAATTAATATACAAATTTTGTTTTAAGTATTCATGTACGGTGAGCCAAAATCAAAACCTGCATTAATTCAAAAACTTTCAAAAATTAAATTAAAAAAACAAGTTTTTTTTAAATGAAAGTAAGGAACGACGGTAAAACTTAAAACGAACATAAATTATTCCGTCTATGAAGGGGGCTGTCCCCTTCTCAACGCCTCGCTCTTTACGCTAAAGTTTGACTTTCTCACAACTCTATCTTTTTTTTTAACTATATATATATATATATATATATATATATATATATATATATATATATATATATATATATAATATATATATATATATATATATATATATATATATATATATATATATATATATATATATATATATATATATAATATATATATATATATATATATATATATATATATATATATATTATATATATATATATATATATATATATATATATATATATATATATATATATATATATATATATATATATATATATATATATATATATATATATATATAAATGAGCGTGCGGAAGGGGGCAGCTACGCCCCCCCTAGAACTTCAAATTTACACTAGATATGGCTGAAATAAACTGCTGGAATTACAGAATAAAAGTCAATCAAGAAGTAATTATCAATAATATCTTGGAAAGATTTAGTTCTAATCGAAGAAGATTGATTAATGCTGAATCTTATTGAGGATTAAGGATTTTTGGTGATTACTTATGAAAAAAGAATTCATAGGTATGATAGGAGTTGCTGGCAATGTAAGATTTTGTTTGGTAATCTAGGAAATGTCAAAAAGAATTAATTCTATTTCAAATTTCAGCTCATTGTCTCAGAACTTATAAAATACAAAAACATTTACAGTATCTTAGCAACAATTCTACTTTTTGAATTGAATCATTTAACACACCTGAAAATTTTCAAATAAATTTCATTTATTTTAGTTTCCAGTTCAGAATCTCTAATCCTGATTGAAGCTGCAGCTGCAACTTATCATGGATGCAACTGTAGCTGCAACTTAATAAATGACGAACTATACCCTTAAACCAAAAGTTGAAAAACTTGCGTTGAGAGAAACTGCCAAATCAGAAAAAAATCCCATCTAAATCTGATTCTAAAATGCAACGCTGATACCAAGTAAACTAAAAACGCGACCAATTCTTTTTTTAATGAGGGGTTTCAAGCTCTTTTTGAAATCGTAAAAAAAAATGTTTTCGCAGTCAACTTTTACTTCTGAGATTATCCGAAACAATAATTACCATTCCTTATTCAGTGTTAGATGATAATCTTTTCTCATTAGGCAGTTTTATTTCAAAGTGCTTTTTTCAATTTTCGGTTACTATGGGCTGGGGTTCGCTCTTTACTGGGCTGCAGCTGCTGCTGCAACCGTTATCTGTATATATATTTTTTCTTGAAAACGGTACTATATTTTTTCTGAAAATTGGCATACTAAGATTTTCTGGTGTAAAAAAAACAAAAAACGATCTAGATATATCAAGAATTTGAGAAAGTTTGTTTCCCACTCCCAGCACTCTTAATATATTTTTCTTAAATCGTCTGCTTACTGAAATTACCGACCAAACACCTGGAAAAAAAACTGTCAATCTAAAGGTTGAAAGTTGGATAATGGTGAATGAATATCAATCACGTCATTACTAATCTCAAACGTTCCTACCTGGGTTAATTTTGTGTTGTATCTAACCTCCTATATGTGTCAAATTTGTACGGAACGATTGTTTAAGTAATTAGTCGCCAACCCGCTCCAACCCGGATTCCAGGTAATAATTTTCTTTCTCACTTATCAGTTTTCAATCGACTGAAAGCACTACGTAACTCATTTTAAAGGTAAAACTCTTTCTAATTGATTACAAACAGGAAAAAGCCTACGGCTTTTTCTTCTTTGAAATTGTAAGAGACTAGCCTCAAACAATCAAGTAGCTAACTAAATCAAATGTATGTAACGGGATTTTATTCCAATGATCGTCTTTCAATGGAAAATTTTAATATATTGACCTTAAATATAACTGTACT
This sequence comes from Artemia sinica, assembly GCA_027921565.1. Taxonomy (NCBI): domain Eukaryota; kingdom Metazoa; phylum Arthropoda; class Branchiopoda; order Anostraca; family Artemiidae; genus Artemia; species Artemia sinica. The sequence continues at coordinate 2,077,317 of JAPEVW010000025.1, read as the reverse complement.
AGTCTTTTAATGTAAAATTATTTCATGACGTCTTTAGAAATAACAACATAATGTCGTGTTTTTCTATTCACGTCATAGTTCTAATAAAACTCTGACGATATTCATTATTTATCTAGTAGGGTTTCAGACAAGGTGGTTCTAATGATGTTATTTTGTTTTGATCTGACTCTATTTTTAGGAGTTCTGGGTTTTTATATTTCTTAGCATTGGACGTGATCGTCTCTTACTAGTTTACTAGCTACTGCTGCAACCCGGATTCACATATATAGTAGTTATGAGAAGTAGCGTGGCCGAATGGTCCAAGGTGCTGGTGCTAGCCACCAGTCTCTTCGGATGCGTGGGTTCAAATCTTACCACTGGTATACGATTATGATTTATGTACAAAAATCAAATATCTTTGAAAAGACTGCAGTATGAAAAGACATCAAAAATACATTATTTAGTGGAAAAATTTATTCTCTTTTAGAAATAATTTATTTTAATTATAAAAGATTTTTAACCCAATTAATTTCCTTTAAAATGAGCCATTGAACAACTCTCTACGATCTTCCAGTGCCAAGCTATCTATGGAAAAGAAAAAAAAAAGAAAAAAATATGCCGTTTGGGCAGAATGTTATAGTAGCTGCCACTTTTCTTGATTTTCAAGCCATGTATTTCCCTTGCTGTTCAAGCCAAGGGACAGAAAGTTTCCTATACAGGGGTTTCAAACAAGGCGGTTCTAATGGTGTACTTTTTCTTTTGATCTGACTCTTTTTTTTAGGAGTTATGGGTTTTTATATTTCTTAACATTGGACGTGATCGTCTCTTACTAGGTTGCTAGCTACCGCTGCAACCCGGGATACCACTGTAAACGCAATAAATATTTTTGTATATTATATAATAACTTAGAGATTTTGAGCTGAGGTTGTTTTTGTGTAGCATTATTTCAGTTGAGTCATTCTGTAACAAAGTAAATAAAATCTTGTAGTAACATTTATAAACATCTGGCTTATAGTCTAAATTCTTCCTTACTTTTTTCTATTTATTTTTTCTTTCTCTTTTTTTCCCATTTAACATTTATTTAAAGATTTGTGGCATGGCTTCATTACATACTGGCGCGCTTACGTCATTATAATTACCATCAGAATGTAGGTTTACATTTAAATTAATTATGGCTGTAACCTGTGACTTTGACGGTATTCATCATCTTGTATATGAAAATGCAGCTTTATTTTTTTGAAAACTGATCTTATTTCAAATAGTGTTTTTTTGTTTAATTAGAGAAGGCACTATATATATCAAATTTTTAAAAAGGAGCCCTTAAACAGCTCTTTATGATGTTTCAGTGCCCCGCTTGCTGTGGAGCGAACAACGGAAAATGAAAGGATGCTACCCATGCAGAAACAATGACTTTCCTTGTTTTTCAAGCCGTTGGATTTTCCACGTTGTTCAAGCCAAGGGACTGTAAGTTCCTGTATAGTGTTTATGCCCAAGGCAATTCTAATGGTGTACTTTTTGTTTTGATCTCACACCATTTTTAGGGGGGTTTCGGGCTAAAATCATTGGTTATTGTGGGCCGCGTTCGTCTTTCACCAGATATTAGCTACCGTTGCAACCATGATTGTCGAAAATTAAATTTTGTTTTAGTATTTCAGTTACTGTGGGCTAAAGTTCATTCTTTACTATAACTTCTTAAGTTTTTACTAATGAGTTCTATATGTAACTGTACCAGTGTTCAGTTCTCAATGTAAATGTACCACTATTCTGTTCTATATATAAATTACAAAAGATAATTACACACAGGAATGGCTGCATGACATACGACGGAGAAATTAACCATGACAATTATAAAAAGTATTAATTGTCTTAGAGGATATTGACCTTGACATTAAAAGAAAAAAAAACAGTTCCGACAGAATCATGGCTCACCGAGATGCAGCAAAACAGAAAAGAATTGACGGTTAAAGTGAAAGTCTCAAAAAGAAACGCGTTGATTTTGTGCCAAGAGGCTCAACAGGTTGATAAGAAAATAGATGATTACTTTGAAGGAGCAAATCAGGATAAAGAACAGACGATTAAACCAAAATGGTTATTTGGATCCTTTCTTACTATCAACATAAGATGAATTCTGGGTACTGGAGTTAAAATGTCTGATACATAATTAAAAAAAAATCTATGCTTAATTAAACATTTATTTCGTGATAAGTAAAGGATTTTGTAAGTAAAGGATTTCGGACTAGTAAAATATTTTGATAAAAACGGCTTCATCATATACAAAGGGACGCCAGAGGTGAAGAAAGCCGAGCAGTTGAAGCACATCAAACTTGTGAAACCAGATTGGCTTTGAGCTTCCGCGGAGCAATGGGAGCATATTCCTGAGGGTTTTTTCCCCGTTACCTAGACCCAAGTATCAAGCGAATATCGTCCATCTTTTCACTGTGCAACACCACAGATTGCTCAAATGATATCTAAACAGTCAAGACTTCACGCTTGTCAAAAATCTTGTCAGAAGAAGTTGAAAGTGTTTTAGGTGAACAAAAAGACAAGGAATCAGTCTTTGCAGGTAATGAATAATTTTTGGGAGACGAGGAAGAAGAAGAATACGACCCGATGCAGCTTGGATCAAAACAACGGAAAGTTTCTATGGGTTAGAAGATGAAAGCAAGTTTGGTCCTACAGTGGCTGTATTCGAAGAGATACGGCTTATTATTATTTTTTTTTTTAGGAGTGTCCAAATTGAGCCAGTTGTCTCAGAATCGAACTTCGGGCTTAGTCTCAAAATATCCGTACCACAAACTTATGAGCAATCTCTCGGCTCCTGTTTCAACGAGGTAAACACAGTAATTCAGTGAGAAATGTTTAATAAAAGAGCTTCTGTGAGGAATTTGTATGGAAAAATTTAAATTCTACCAGCAGCGGGCCCTAGGGGTTTTGTGTACGTTTATGTTTAGATATTGTAAATGTCAGTTGTCTAATTGATTTTTGGGTGTATTTCCTGCTAGATCAAATTTTCTCACGCATCGGACCCTTCTTATACCGTGTTAAAGGATAGTGATCACGATCTTTGGACTGTCGCAGCCGGATCAACCATGTTCTTTTGTTTATAGTGAATTAAAGCTCCGAATTTCTTAGATGATGATGGAACAAAAATTCTAGTGATTCGGCTCATTTTAAGAAAAGATTAGAGGAATATTATAGTCAAATTATAAGTTTTGAATATATTTAATTCACTTGCTTATAAATAATTTTGGCCATTTTTCATGGCTAGTTTGAATAGTTCTTCGTCTATTTCACACATGTACAGAACACTTCCCTTCCAATACCAGTATCAATCATCCCAGCCACTTTGAGTTGATACCTCTACAATATTAGTTTTAATGTTACCGTTTCAGTAAATGACAGCTTAGCGGATTTGGATGATGTAAGTAAATATTTCGCTAAATCTAAGAACAATATGGTATTTTCCTGAAGACTAAGATGCAAGTAAACCAATATGAAAAGGTCAAACTTAAAGAATTTAGAGAAAATAAATTCACATCATGATGAGATAGGGGAAATAAATTCCACCTCTGAAAACAACTTAAGTTGACGTTCAGTGTTAAAGCAATCGTAAACACTCTTGGAGAGCAAATATATATATATATATATATATAATATAATAGTAGTATATATATAAATATATATAATATATATATATATATAGAATATAATATTATATATATATATATATATATATATATATATATATATTATAATATGTATATATATATAATATATATATTACATATATATATATATATAATATATATATATAATATATATATAATATATAATATATATATATAATATATATATATATATATATATATATATATATAATTTGCAAAAGAGCAACTAGAGGGTCTAATTGAGCTCAATTAAATTTTGTGTTTGTAAATCGAGATTTCGGCATTTATTTCTGTTTTTTTAGTTGTCATTCGACAGAGCAATGAGGAAAAATATCTTCATTATTCTTGTAAGACGCGTGTCGTGTTCAAACCCAAAGACTCTTAAAATGGTTTGCAAAGGTTAATTAAAGAACTTTCCCTGGCTTCATAATTCTCCCTTGCATAAAATTCTTCCACAGCACAAACCAAACAGGACAGGTTAGGGTATAGTAAAATATTGTGCTGGCATGTTGAAACATTTAGAGGGAACGGTAAATCTGGACTGTTTCCTGTTAAGATAGGAAAGGGGCCACTATTACTGATAAGGAAAGAATTAAAGAGAGATGGGGAGAAAATTAGAAAAAATTACTAAACTGTGATAGAGAAAAGTATGTAAAAATATAAATATAGAAAAGAATGCAAAAGTTTCTAACGCTTTGGATGTGAAGGAAGATTTATTTTGTAAGGAAGAATGAGTGACAGTACTAAAAGGATTAAAAAATAATAAGGTCCCAGGTGCTGATAGTGTGGTAAATGAGTTTCTTGAATATGGTGGTTATGAGGTTAAAAATAAGTTATTGAAGATTATGAATATGATTTTTGAAAAAGGGGAGGTACCAAGCTATTTAAAAAAAACTAATTCAAGCTCTCTATAAGAAAGGTGATAAGAGTGAGTGTAGTAATTATAGAGGCATCAGCTTGATTTCTATAAGAAGCAAATTACTTAGTATGATGATACTTTTTAGACAGAGATGCTGTATATAAAGTTTTAAAAGAAGAACAGTGTGGGTCTAGGAAGGCGAGAGGATGCGTAAACCAAATTTTCACTCTAAGATCCATAATTGAGAAGGGCTTAAGTCATCAGACCCCTTTAGTCCTCAGTTTTATAAATTATAATTAAGCGTTTGAATCAGCCGACAGAAGAGCTTTAGCGAAGGTCTTTTCTTTGTATTGTATACTAGGTAAATTCATTAAAATCGTTAGTGCTATGTACGAGAATAACAATGATGCGTTTAACGTAGGAAGTAATTTAAAAAAGTAATATGTTCGAAAAATATGATTCAATCCCGCTTCCTAGGACTATAATGAGAGAAAGGTTGAGATGGATAGGCTGATGTTCTGCTGATGAAGGATGAAAGATTGCTAAAGATCGTCCTTTTCGGTCAACCATCTAGGACAAAACGAAAAGCAGGTCACCCCTGAATTGTATGGAAAGAGATCATAAGGATAGATTTAAGAGAAATTGGAACTTCTTCGGAGGTGTAAAGAGGGACGTTTTGAATAGACTGGGGTAGAGGAGAAGCTTTTGTAGCTTTGTGGACCTCAAGCGGCTTGGTGTTGTAGTGAGTTGTTAGTAGTAGTATTAGTAATAGCTTTTATAGGTAAGAAATATTGTAAATGTCACATAGTCTCAATCAGCATGAAATGTAGATTGTTTGAATGTAATTATTATTTCAATAATAATTGTGTTAGTTCTTTATTACTGCGGAAGAGGGTCACTCTTTTCTTAGTGGGCTCTTAAATCACTTTTAGAAAGTCAAGCTTCATGATAACTATACAAAACTATACATAAAAAAAGTTAACGTTATTAGATTGATGGGGTAGGAGAGACCCTCTGGAAACAGGCATGGAAAAGGAGTAAACTTGATAGTTAAAATCTTTAACTTGTTCAGGAAAATCCTTGATTAAAATCTTCAATTTGTTTAGCTCACCATATAATTTAATACTTGAAAGTACCACTGATGTTTTTTTTTAGATTCGAAGTCGAGTATGATTAAAATCAATCAAAAACATATTAAGTCCTACGTGACATTAAAATGTAATCAAAGTCACCCACAGATGGGCAGCTAAAAGGAATATTTTTTCTTGTGGCATTGAAACTCGAAAAAAAACGCAAATGAAGAACAGGATAATATTTACGGAAACATTGGAATTCACCTGAAAAGTCTTGAATATCTCTTACTCACGTGCTGTTCACAGGATACAGTTTAGGAAAAGAAGACCAAAATTTGTCATCAGTAGCTCCTTTTATGCTATTTCTTTATTTTTGTTACCTGAAATCTAGGCGTGGCGGTAAAATAGAAGTACCAAAAAAGAACATTTTTCAATTAAAATTACGCAAATGGTATTTTCAAAATCTACAGAGGAGTGAAATCAAGGGGGGAATATGCCCTTCCTTGCCCCCATAACTAACGCCTCTAACCAAGACGCTAATTTTTCTTATAGAAGCCCTAGGTATGTTCTAGAAACCAATTTTCATTAATTGTAGTTAGTTACTTTTCATTACCTTAAAACTAAAAACACTCAAAACAGTAAATTTAGCCCTCTATATTACCATAATCAAACAGTTCGTGGTTACGAGATGTAAGAAACGAGTGACGCAGCCCGATGGTAACCAAAACTTAAAAAACAGAATTTTGATAACAGTAGATACATCAAAAGGGTAGGCCTTTTATGCGGATTTTCAATATATAAATTTCATTAAGTCTAATATTGCCCATCAAAAGCTAAGAGCATAAAAAAAGTTGCCTGATTTTCCAAAAAGGGGGAGGGTGTGGTGGAAACAAACCAAAATAGTCAAGTGATTGCAATGAAAATCAAATGATCAAATTCAGCATATCAGAGAGCCCTACTGCAGAGGTTTCAAGGTTCAGTCCCCAAAAATGAGGAATTCTGTATTTTTTGCCAGAAGAAAGATTATGGAAGAGCGTTTATTTATTTTTTTTTTCCAAGAGAGATTATATCGAATTAATGGTCCTAGATGATCATGAGAAATCAAATTCAAATGAAAATCAAAAGTTCTAGTGCTCTTTAAGAGACCATAAGGAGTGGAGGGCAACCAGTCACCTCCGACGCTCCTTTTTTCCACAAAGACATCCAATCACGATTTTGAAATTCTGATTTGATTCGGCATAGTTGAAAAATTTAATAATCAAGTGCCTTTTAAGGAACAGACGAGATCACATCACACCAAAGTGCTGATTTCTGGCATTTGTCCCACAAAATAGTAATTTTGGGCTGAATGGTTATCTGAAGTATTGAAAGTATTTTTAGCCTCCCATTCTCAGAGGCAGTAGTGGCGTGTGGTAATACATTCGTCCTTAAACACACGTACGTCCCTAAACAAGCGCTTGAAGAAGCGACAAACCTTCGGTAAAACAAGCAAAAAACGTGCAAAACTATAATAAAATATATGGGAGGAACTCAATGAGCCCCAATCGTGGGTGATATTCCAACTACTTTGGTTTACAAAGGAATATTGTCTAAATAACATAGAAAAACTAAAAATAGAATAAGCTGATAAAGCCTCACTGCAAATGACTAAAGATCCAAAAGCAGTGTGGAAAGTTCTTGAAGAGATCTCAGACCAGAGCAAAATCAAGCTCCTCGGATACTCCTGAAGATCAGTGGGGTAAAGCATTAAACTACAACGTTCGGTTCCAAAGATCATAGGCAGGTGGAGGACAGCGATAAACGCTTTGAGAAATGCTCAAAACACTATTAAATTTGAGATCTATCTAAATCGGTTGTAATTGAAACTTTGAGCAAATTAAAACACGGAAAGACATCTGCTTATGATGGGATATGTCCGGACAACCAACGTCACGGTAGAGACTCTGCATTTGAAAAAATCTCTCTCCAGTTCTAGATATGTGTTGATAGCGACGGTGGCCCAAACTCGTCTTTTGCCGGTTTACTGTCATATATCCCCAAAAAGAGAGAAAAAAAAACAGCAAACAGGTCACTGCGATAATTTATTTTCCTAATGTTTCTTCACAGAGAGAAATTACTAATCGTGTTTTTCGGATGATTTTTCTTTTTTTTTTGGGGGGGGGGGGGGAATTCTTTATTACATCCTGAAATATACCATCAAACCCATCAACATAATCAAATTGTGAACTTAATTTATCTAATTGCTACAAAAAAAACAAATTCTTCCCCAGGTAAAATTGGCCAGGTAATTTTTGACCTTTTACTTATTGAATCGTTTAGTTTTTTAACTTTGACCCTTACTAAGCTTTAACTTTTATCTTTTTTGATAAACTTTGAAATATTTTCCCTGTAAGCGACGTACTTCATTCATTTAGTTGATGTTTTCTTTTAAAAAAGAAAGAAAAAACGAGATTAATCTTTTTAGGATAACGAAAATATATTTGAAATATTGTGGTGACTAGTATTTTAACTTAATGCTGAGCATAAATAAATAAGTAAAGTAAA